>JAFBJT010005132.1:62616-93103 GCA_016785325.1 Chascanopsetta lugubris
TTTAGGAGGGGAAAAGGGAAAGAAAGGGAGAAAGGGGTGTGTGTGGGGGGGGGGGGGGGGGGGGGGGGGGGGGGGTGATGGTGGACGAAGACCGGAGAAACAAGCTGCTGACCTCAAGGTGGGTTCTGCCCCGAGAGTGACAGATGAGTTTAGGGAGGCGGGCGGTGAGTGAGATTACAACTCTCTCCCAACTCCGGTGAAAGGGACGGAACCCGTCTGCAACAGCTGACGCCACCAACAACCTAAGTGGGTCAACAATCCCACTAACAAATCCGCCTCTCCGGCCACATCGTCCACTCGCGTTCCACATTAGATTCTAAATACCTTTCAAATTAGCTTACTTATTAGCTTAGCTTATCGCTACCCACCCCCACGACATGCTTTATCAGCATCATTCCCATCCCCGAAGAAAAGGCTGCAATCGTGGTGCACGTGAGAGATTCCCAGTGGGGAGAAATGAGACCATCTGCCCCTCTGCAGGTGACTGTCCCTGGATAGAGGATGGAGTTAAGCTGAGGCAGCGAAAGAGAGCAGCAGGGTAAACTGTCCTGCTAAGAAGCTGCTGCAGCAGGCAAATAACTGTAATAGGCCCAAGATAAGGTGGCGTACAGCTGGCACCGCTCCTCCCAATACTACAACTGTTGTTTATGGGCCAGACACTGTGATACATTTAGACATTTTCACTTACCACGTGTTTCTCAACAGGGGGTCCCTGCTTTGAGAGATGAACGATCCCCCCCCCCCCCCCCCCCCCCCCCCCCCCCCCCCCCCGGCCCCCTCACCCTCCCTGGGCGTCTCATCAGGGGTGACACTGGTGGCCATGGATTTGTCAGTGGCTCAGAAAGGCCCCACGCAGAGATCAGTGCATCACAGCGGAGCATCGCTCTCAGGACGGCGAGGCGGTGAAACCATGGAAAATAAAAATCCAAATATGTAACATTAGCAGCATGAGGGGGCCACGGCCGTGATACGTTTGAAAACATAACCTTGTCCTCGGTGAACTTGATCGGGGGGGTTTGACTCCAGCAGCGGTGGACACACGGTTTGAGAAAAACACATGAGATTAAGGGCTTCCCAACTTCCGACCACTCTAGATGCAGTAGTTTTGAAGGAGGAGGAGCCAAGACCATGACTCAGGAGCTCAGCGGTCCTTAGTTGCCCGAAAAGGTGCATGTTTAACTAAGCAGTTAAAGTCCCGAGGACACGTTAATACATTATAAATAGATAGTTACACATAATCACAATGTGCTAGTTTCCTTAAACTGTCCACTGAGCTCAAGCTCCTGTTTTCACTGTCTATCGAAAACACTCTAACATGGCCAAGACTGCTCTGATTGGCTGTCTGGCCCAGTTCTCCTGTGATTGGTCCAGTGCTCAATACTGGAAGTGTGCCACACATCGACAGTCAGACTCTGACCCGCACTGATATCAGCTCGATCAGAAATGGGTTGGAAAATTGATGAGGAGGCATTTGAAACCCCTGTTAAAGTACAGGTGCATTATCTAATGAATGGCAATACATAACATTTAAATTAATCAATGAGTGAACATTTCTCCTTTCAATGGAACCAACATAAACTACCCTCTGGTGGGCCGGTTCTGGCCGGGGAGCCGTATGTTTGACCCCCCCCTCTGTATAGTGCACTGTACATAATATGTTGTCGAGACGTGCCTCCAGCGTTAATGGCACTGCTCCAGGGTTGTTTGTAATCCAGGGTGACATAATCAGCCATGTTCAATCCAAACATGATTATTTAAATTTGGCAATTCATTCATCGACCAATCACATGATGAGGTTTACAGCCATACAAACCATATTTCAGTGCAGTATCACATAAATACTGATAATGAACCTTTGAGTCAAGCTTCAAATATTTAATTTCAGTCCAATCTGGTTATAAAAGCCCTTGACGTTTTCTGGAGCCTTTCTTTTTTCCCAAATCGATTTGAAGAAGGCATCTCGGCCTCACCTCTGCGAATTTGGCTCATGCTCATTATGCAAATGTGTAGCCTGAGGTAACGCAAACCCAAGCAGCTAAAGCAAATGAGTCAATTCTACGGAGTAACAACGCTACAATTAACATCTCACTTAACAATGCTGCTATACAACGGATCAAAGCGGCGAGGGCTGAGAGCTAGCCTCGCGCTGCTTTCATGTTCCGATATGCCGCTTGGACTCGAACCCTATCATTTGTCCAGAGGGGGGGAATAATAATTCACCTGGCATCAGTGCATCAGCACAAACCACCGATAAGGAGAGTTACGGTGATTTGACACGCTCAAGTTTGACGGCAACACAAAGTAGGACAAACGCAGCCGAGCTCATCACGCTAAGGTGCCATAGACTTCAAATAGACGAGTGTACACGGTAACCAAGGAAGAAAAAAAACAGGTCAGGATTAACATAAGCAAAAATAATCGACGAAGTATTCAGTACAAACGCACTTGATTTGACTGTCTTTGTGGCTCTGAAATAATCTCTAGCTTCACAAGTCGTGACAAAATGGTGTGTTATAATGGTATTGTGACATCAGCTCAATGGCTTCCTCTCCTCCTCCATTCTAATGACTGTTGATCACAGCCATATGGACTGTGTGGATCTGTGCATGTGTGAACATGAGGTGAGTGGGTGGTGTTAGTGGTAAAAATGCAACATCAACACTTATTCAGGTTGTTATATGGTATGAAGGACTTGGGCATTTCTTTGCTTTAGTGCTAATGCACCGCATATACACGTACATATATATATATAAAATAGATGTATGTATAAATACATAGTCCATTTACATTGTGAGACGTTGTGTGTTCTTTAGAGCAGGGATTCTCAACTGGTGGGTCTCGACCCAAAAGTAGGTTGCAGGCCCATTTTCTAAGGGTTATGTCTTTGGGGAAAAAATAAAATCCTGTGCTTTTATTTTGAAAGGTTTCTTTTAAGCATCAGAGTGCTGTCTATCCACACTCCTTAACAGTAGGTGGCGATGATGCCCAGGAAGGCTAATAGGCAACCGTAAATTCCACAGATTGAAGAAAAAATGCTGTTTGTTAACATATTATGCCAACCAAGGACAAAAGAGGGCAAAAAGCTGAGTGTGTCATCAGACTGTACCATCTTTTCAACCTAATTAAACATACAAACAATGTCTATGTCGAATCTATACAACATGTGCTGGTGAAATCTACCATTTCATGATCAATCACATTTCCAGTTCGAACAGCCTCTGCTGAAAATAGATTTGAATTCTGTCTCTCTCTCCATTCACCTTCCTTGCTCTTGCACAGATGACGAAGACGATGCTCATATCTCTATTAAAAGCCAAACCCCATTAGCTAAAAGCATGGGGGGGCGGGTTTTGGTTCTCGTTCTAACCTACCGTTTCCTATTTGACTGCTATTAGCTGCCATGCATCAGATTTAACATTAGCCTAATAAGATAGCTTTTGCAAATGTCACTCCACACATCTCTGATGGCAAATCATCAAATAATGTCTTGACTGCATCATCATGCTGAAAGGAGATTTGGTAAATGGAACATGAATCCGCAGAATAACAAACCCAATGCATGTCATCCATTGATGGAAACATCTGCGGATAGTTAAGCAAACTTAGGCTAATTCTTCAGAATTTGATTCATTAAGGAGTATTGTTAGTTTCACTGGCTGAGCCCTTATTATCATGCATTTAGGAAATGAGGCAAATAGAAAAGGCATAAGAGCCCAATCAATAGCTCTTTTCATTTTGCCTTAATGGCGCCGTCTTTTTTCCCCTGGCGGACTGAAACGAACACAGGGGAGGTTGGTGTTACAACCATAAAATGTCATTTCTCTGCAGAAGAAGAAGGGGAAAAAAGGCTCCTATCCCCTTTCTGCATATTCCTATAACATCCTGCAAAATTGAGTATGGATTTAACATCAAAATGTTACATGAATTTTTCAAATGAGATATTAAGTCAATATTTCAAGCGGAGGATATTTCAATTCAGGGGCTTACTACGCGGTGGCGGCCGTGCGCTGGGATGAGCTGGCTCGGAGGCACGGCGGCAGTTTGTGCCACGAAAATTAAGTTGCGGGAGAAGTCGAACTCAGGGATTTAGACGTCAAACACGAAGATGCTCTGAAAAACTACTGCTTCCTTAGAAAGGAATAGAAGTTCAATAAAAACGAAATGATAGGTTTGTCATGTCATTGTTTGTATTTAAGGATATAAGAAAATGTGTGTAGGTTAAGTTTTGTGCAAAGATGGGTAACTAGTACTTATATAAGATAAGTAGAATTGAGTATTAGATAGTAAGAAGTGGATATGTATTTATTTCTGTTTGTATAAAGTCTCTGCACACAAAAAAAAATAAGCGACTGTATATATTTTTGAACCATTTGGGGTGGACTAATTAATGACAAGGCGATGAAAATAATCAACTCACCACGGCGACGAGTCAGCAACATCCATCCTGTGGTCAGAATCTTGGAGGATGAAGTCGGCCTTGTCGATGAGGCAACTGGAAAGGGGCAGAAGTTGAAGGAAATGTTTGAATTTGTAAATGTATTCATTCTTCCCGTCCATGTTTATTAGAATAAGGACGCTAGAAACCTCCAGCCCATTATAAATGACAATGCAGGTTGAGTCTGTGTACTGTTTGCACAGTCGGGTTTACAACAGGCGCTGTGGCGCCGGAGTGAAGATGTTACTAATGTACATCCCTTCACAAAATCAGCTTCTGACACTAAGATCCTTTTTTTTCAATTTCAGTTCAGTAACATGGCCGTTTGTGTTGATGTAGCCCACCTTTCATATGCAGGATCACAAACCAATATGATAATAAATCCTCCCAACCAATCAGATTGATGGGTTCTGAACAATGCCTTAATATCTCCCTATTAGCTGCATATGAAAATAACAGATTTAAATGACCACATAATGACCTTGTTTGTAGAGCCAGTACTCAGGAACATGTAGATAAGAAGTAAACATTTATAAAAACGAGTTAATGTGATGGAGCCATAGACTCGGCAGCTGAACTGGGTCACCTGATTATGGTGACACACAATACAAAGTAGATGGCCATGAAAGAGGAGGTCCATTACATACTGTTTGTAATCAAGCTCTGTAATCAAGTCCTAATACGAGACACGCGGCTCCCGAAACCCTCAGCCAACATCTTTTGTACCAATACCCGGCTAATGGAGGTGTTATGGATCAGACCATTATGCTCTGTGGAGGCAGAGGAGCTAATGTTGATGAGCAAAGCAGAATCATCTCTTCCACGCTAACAGCTGTATTTCCAATATGGCTCCCGTCGGCTAATTAAGAGAATAGGAGCTGATTCCAGCAAGAAGCGATTCAAAAGAAACTTTTGCCTCGCCTCAGTCAGCGGGGGTATTCTAGAGGGAGCAGGTCGCGGGTGCCCCTCTTCCCCAAAATCCTCCACGCCTCATCCTTCATCTGCGGCTGCTCGTCATGTTCCGTCACCGGCACAGTTACACCTGAACACTCCACTGCTGCCAAACACCTGGCTCCATCTCCCACTGTCCAAATGAAAAATAAGCATAATCTGCCTTTCTGAGTATCCAGCAAATGAGGGATTTCATGACAAATTGGGTGGAGGTTTATTATGCAGAGGGGGGGGGGGGCGAGCTGGAGACGGAGAGGGGCAGGAACACAGGGAGGTGTTGTCGGGAATGCCAGGAGGTTGTGGTGATGGATTCTGGCTTGGATGCCAATTCAGATCCGTGTTCTTAGGAGGAGGTTGTTTCATTGATTTGAATTATGATAAATAAGACGTACAAAAAGAATTACATCCACTCGATGATACGTGTTTTATATGGAAATGCCGTCTTAACCCAGTTATGATTGCGTCTACACAATATAACATCTGTGCATGACGCCTCAAATCATGTGCCTGGATAGGGCTCGGTGGCATCTAGTGGCGAAGTCGCATACTGCGGCTGAATTCACTATTAGAGGGTGAACCTATGGTGGCCTTCAGGTGTCACTGAGACTCAAAAAGGGATTTAGGTTGTTCATTCTGGGCCACTGTGAAAACATGGAGGTGCAACATGGTGGCTCAGGGAAGAAATGCAGGTCTCATTCGAGGTTAAAAACACAATCATTTGATTATACATTAATAATAAGATGAATCTTGTCCTTTTATAGCTTACGAAAATGGAAATTACAAGTGTCCGACCGGCTCCCGATGTAAATGTACATTAAAGGGCTCATTCAAGGGTCATTCAAGCCATACACTCGGGTGATTCACAAAAATGTCAGTACATCATTTTTATCTACGTACAGAAGTGACAAAAATCAACCGGAATCTTACACACTGCACCTTTAATGCACTGTCTATAACGTATCAGTGAGGATTTGCAGTGTGTGTAATCGTCAGTGCAGATTCTGAGCAAACATCCCAGAACAATGTGTTGGGGAACATGCATGATTCAGTGGAGAGGTTCAGATTCACGCCGCTCTGGTGAATTAACTGCCTCAATAGTTTGATGGATGTGTTTCTTAAAACTTAATTAGTGTGAAGTTCTCTCGGGATAAGTGGGTGTTCAATAAATGTCTCGCAGTTCAACACAAGTGGCATTCAAAAACATCTCAGATCGCATAAAAACACCGGGAGAGGAGGGGAAACGCCACGAGGAGGACGAGGGTGTGAATACAAAGGCAAAGTGGAATGTCATGCTTTGCAAGAGGAGAAACACTCCGGGGTCCTCTTCGCTGAAACCACTTACACCAAAGACGCTGGCACCTGACACCTATATACTCATAGAAAACTGGGGCTCTGGATTTTGCCCAAGAGCACTTTAGTCTGCAGAATGAAGAGCAGTGGCATCAAACTGCCACCCCTCTGACGAGGGTGCGACCAGGCGGAAGGTCCAGTGGGTAATACTTTGGTGAAATATTTCTGTTTGTAGAAGTAATTATGCTGGTATAGGAGTATAGGCGGTTGAGCATGCACCTTGAATGCATGAGGTCATGGGTTCAATTCCCAGTCATTCCATCCAGCCTTTAGATGTACAGTGTGTCACTTTGGATAAAATTATATGAAATTGTAGTTGTTACATAAATCTATAAAATCACCTTTGTGTCAATAAACCCCCGGAATAACACATTTATATTTATTCAGTATTTAAAGGAGCAGGTCCTCACTATGGAGGCCGCCATGTTGAACCAATGTTTTGACAGCAAAGTGACGCAGACCAGATCATCAAAAATCATTGCAAATATAATCAGAAAAAGTTCACATTTAAAGGTACAGTGTGTAAGATTTGGTGACATCTTCATGTTGAATCCATCACTTTACCTTTACCCTTCCGAGCATGCAGGACAACCAATGGTAGCCCTCGGTTGTTGGTAAAAGATGTCTATACTGAGCAATTTTTCAATCAATAGAAGTGACAAAAATTAGAGAAGAACTATCTATTTTTTTTAAAAGCATTATGAGCTTTAACAGTTTGCTTGCTGCTACTTTGACTTTTATCGCAGGCCTGATCGGACCCTCTGCCGGGCCGTTTTTGGCCCGCGGGCCGCATGTTTGACAGCCCCGGTGTAAAACAGTTTGATTGCGTTCATGCAAATGGAGCCGACTTGTGAAAATCAATCATTGTCAGCAAACACAGGCCTGGTTTAAAGAGTGAAAAACAATATGAGAGAGAAAAGAAACATGTCTGCGCCCTCACCTTCAAGTGAACTTCAGAGAGTATGCAAAGTGTCCTTTCTTGTAACTGACCAAAGCAGATTATAATAATGAAGTGAAACAGAGCAAGCGGTGGCGGCAGGGCCCATGAGTTGTGTTGAAAAGCCAAACACAAGCGGAGATGAATAAATATCAAGCGGAGCAGGACCAACGACAGACAAACAACAAGGGGGGGAAAATGGCTTCACTCGCGAAATGGGACATTTAAAAAAAAGCGCTGACATCTAAGAGGCAATTGAATTTGCATACCGCAAACTTTCATCTGGGGATGTGAAGAAAGACTCCCACCACAGGATTCATTTAATATTTAATAAATTAGAAACAGTAGCTATGACTAATTAGAATTTGCACATTGACAAATCAGCCCTGATAGCAAAACAAATTATGAAATATAACGGTAGCTCTGCGGATTACCGAAGGGAAAATCGGATGACAGACAAAGCAAATGGAGTATCACTAACAACATACTGTCAGAACACATCACACAACTAATCCGGTTAGAGAAAGGAGGGGGGGGGGGCGCGGGTTGGGTGCCATGGACGTTTTGCTTTAAAATATTGATACGCTATTTGGTAAAAGCTTCCCCCCCATGTTTTTGTTGTTGTGGTTCTTGAGTACATTCAATCTAACACTTGCTTATTGCTCATGGGTCATTAGCTTCTCATCCTCTGCTGCTCGGCCAGTTTGCTTTGAAAGAAAAAGCTCGTGATTAAATGAATGTCTTTGCCCCTCTACTCCATTAGAGGAGGTCTGCATGCTCGCAGTCCCATTGTTTATATTAGGGCTACAAAGGCAGGCGGTGTGTAAACTGTTCTCGTATTCATTATTAGATTACTTCCTGGTGCGATGGCTTTTGGTAAAAGCCGCGGAATTCTTGTAAGGGGACTTGACGTGCACTCAGAGGAAAAGCATTTATCAAATGATAAAGGCCCGGGCACATTCGTTCGTCCTTAAGTAGTTATGGAGTAGATGCCGTACGAAATGTGCATCAATAAAAGTCAAATAAAGAAATGTGGAGGAGCAGAGAGAAGATTATGGCTATTCTGCGCGTCAGGCCCGGGCTTTTAACGTAAAGTGGGAGCATATTTATCATAATACAGCCAACACGTAATGTAACACTTTAACTCCATTTTAGTCCAATTTGAGGAGATTTGCTCAAGTTTTCAATGCATGGAGGTTTGCATGAGTAGCCCTCTCACATACACTGTGAAGCAAACCAAAACAATACATTCAATTAAATCTGAATGTGAATACCATCAGTAACAGTGATTCTCGCCTGGTGGGTCATGACCCAAAAGTAGTTTGCAGGCTGATTTTTAGTGGATTGAGTTAAAAGTCTGGGCTTTTGTTTTCAAGGGCAACTATTATGCATTATGCAGTACCGTCTATTCACATGATTACATTTATTAAACTGTATAATCATATCTATATTTACATGCAGGTATATAACTATCGCTTGCTATTATTTGATAGACTGTCACAAAGTCTCTATATTAATACAGCAGGTGCAAAAGCTGGAATATACTCAGGTTTACATGCAGAAATACTGATTTTCACAATAAAATAAACAGTGAAAATAAAGTGTAGCCCACCTATGAATATTGTCATCATTTGCTGCATGTGTTCAGCTAGATGTTTACTGATGATCATGACTTGGTGTTTAGTTGCACATATAGATCTATTTTTACAATACAATACGCCAGTAATACCAGAGACCACACTTTTGCTCTGCTGCTGAACACGCGGCCAACGTGAACGACCAACGACCTCAACACAGTATCCAAACCATGCAGCTGCCAGTGGAGAACCCAGCAACAAGACACCGTTCCGGGTAACACAGTTCTCTAATAACTTCACAATGACACTTATCAATCACAAAAAATTGAAAAATAAACCACAGTGGAACACGTTTGCAAAAACATTTGTTTACGGTCCCTAAAACATACGAGTCTAACTCTGTTTCAAATGAGTCACATTTGATCAGGCTCCTATTCCTACACCTTCACACAAATCATCCAGCTGCTTTCAGACATGCAATGAACTCCTGATGGTCTCCTATAATTCTCCTATAATGTGAGAATACAAATGTCAGAGTCGGAGGCTCCAGACGACGTCCACAGTTCCCCCTGTCAGACCCCTGAAGGAAAAAGTTGAGATATTGTCTGGATGAGCCCATTTGAACACGGCAGGAGATACAACATATCCTGTCTCCACCTGCTGCACCAGCCCTCACCTGAGTTCTGCTGTGATGGGATGAATGTGTGCGCTTGTGAATGAATAATGAAGAGTGTGCACATGCATGTGTGTGTCTACGTGTGTGTGTGTGTGTGTGTGTGTGTGTGTGTGTGTGTGTGTGTGTGTGTGTGTGTGTGTGTGTGTGTGTGTGTGTGTGTGTGTATGCGTGTGTGTGGTACAACAGGCTGTCCAGAGGGGAAAGTGAGTTATATCACTTACAATGACAGTCTCATTTGAAATCATTGTCATCACCTGGTAAAAGGTCCTGAAAGTAACAACAAATTCTAAAATGATAAAAGGGGACATTTAAGTTGCTATCACTCACAAATGACCATTGACCTCGTTATATTTCTTTACTAAAGCCTAAAGGTAAAAAAGGTAAGAACGAGGATTTGATGTGTGCCTCTGAGAATGCGTTTTTTTGCAGCTTGACAACAGGGGGTCAAAATAATGCCCTTTGAAAGAGATATGTGTTGTGACACTGTCAGCCTTAATCTGCAGCTCGGCTCTGATAGCCTGCTAGGAGAGGTTAGGGCGGCCATGTTTGAAAGGGTGAAGCCAGAAGTTTGTCTAATCACATACAAAGGTGCATAATACGGTGATTTCAGCAGAAGGTTCAGCGCTGACCTAGTTTCAGTGTTTGTGTCAAACTACAGAGATAATGGATATATCACTAACAGGGACATGATACACCGATGGAATGAGCTTGCGGACAAATTGCAGGCAAATGTGAATCACTGCGCTAGATGATATTCGGTCTCAACTGGGCCGATTTCATTGAATGTATTGTTTGGGTAAGCTGAGGCGGCGGCTTGGATCCACAGTGCATGGGTGTGTGAGGGGAGGGAGGGAGGGAGCAGGCAGCCACAGCTATTTACCAGCTGACTTAATTGGGATTTTGAATTTATAGATGCTCGCTCACACCCAGCGAGTGCGAGCATGGCCACTGTCGCATTTGTTTCCAAATGCAATACAAATTAGTAAAAAATCTCTCACAATAAAATCAATTAGTTTCACTATAGAAATTCCACGCTCAAACGAGAGATTCTATATAGTACGTTGCACATCACTGTCTTACGGAGCAATAGTCCTCGCGTGTGCAATGAAATAATCAAGGTCCCCTGGATTCCAGCTCAGTGATCTGACCAGACAGTCATTGGGTCCACTTTTTCTTTTCCTTTTTTTTTGTAATGAAAACCGAGCCTCATAAAAGCCTGTGTCATTTGACCTATGCAGCTGTTTAAGTGGCTGAGGAAGCAGAAAATGGATACAGAGGAGGGATCGGTCTACGTCTTGGCAAATTATCTCAGGTACTTGGACATAATTTCTCTTCTCAAATCTTTCAGGTAGTAACGTTCCATTTGCTAATCATCATTGCAGGGTAGTAACTTTCACCAGTAGCAATATGCGTTGGTAGTCCTACGCATTGTGAAGCAACAGTGAGGAGGTGTAATATAACTGATTGACCGAATCACTGAAACCTTGTAACCGGAAATGTGAACAAACACTTACACTTCTAAAATGATACAAACCTCTTGAATGGTTTAAAATGTCTGTTCATTGCTGGTAAAGAGGGGAAGGAATGCAGGACATTAGAGATACTAGCATTTTGTTTTCAAATGTGATTTACATTTTAAGAAAATAAAATGTATTTGGTCAGGCTTCATAAACAGCAGAGCAGCCTCTAATAGTCGGGCTGGCTCCTTCATTCTTCCATGGGTCATTAAGTGACCTTTCAGCTGCTGCTTCCCACTGTTCCAGAGTTTGGACTCAGAAGAAGGCTTTGGACCGGGCAGCGGCCATTTACGACCACATGGAGCCCACAGGGCTCGGACCGCTGCACCAGTGGAGGTCTTTCATATTTGTGAAGGTCACGTCCAAAATAGCCCATCCTTTGGTCCTTTGTTTAAATATTTGTTGAATGTCAAGGTGAGAAGAGATTAGTATTTCTGTGGGTGGGTGATTAAAAAAAAAACGCTGTAATGAAATGACCTATCAGAGGGAGCTCTATCCTCAGGCTTATATTTGGATTTATATTGAAATTGATAAGTTGATCTTTATTTCGTACAGTTTGGGCCGAGTTTGGCCGTGGCATCGCTCTCAGCTAAGGATTTACCGAATGTACGGCATCGACGTATCTAATGTAGCCACACAGTGCATATCGTTATTCTATTATTTACATAGAGGGTCACACCCACTCCTAAATCTTGCATCTGATCTTGGAACATGCACATCTTAAGAAGTCGGTGGCTGTCTGCGTGTTGGAGAACTCGTCCATTTGAAAACCACATGATCACAGGCATCTGTGCCAGCTGGCAGTTTGCTTCATTCTGTCATGAATCAAATATTCTCTTGCCACTTCTGAACCACTGATGTCCCATTGATGTCGTGGAATTGGGTTTAATGTTTTCTTTGAAAGCTGCAATTCAAACAAGCGCAGATCAAACTGTGTAATTCAAAAGACAGGGGGTCAGTCAGTCGGTTTATTGCTATTCGCAAAGATTCTCTTTCAAATGGAGGAGGAGGGGGGACATATGGAATCACATACGAGGCTAATTTTTAAAAAGGCATATTTGCTTGATTAGCAGCTATGGTGCGAAGCCCCAGAGATGACATGGTGAAATTACAAGTACATTAGTGCCACTGTGTCCATGAGGTTATAGGGGAATGTGTAGCATTAAGTCTTTATTTTATTTTAATCTTTTTTTAAATATTCAGACTAGTAAATAATATATAGATATACTTTTTTTTCTCCATTTGATTTTTTTTTCATTATCTACACATGTCCGTAAACTCAAACTCAGCTTAGGATTTTCAGGTCACCTCACTTCTTGGTCCATCTAGTGGACGGAAACTCTCAGGAATGAGGAGAATTTCATCCTCTCATCAAGCAAATGCAAAAACATCCCAATCGCTTCCAAGTGTCTTTGAGTCAAATCCCCAACACAAACACGGGAGAATGTCCAATATGAAAACCCGCAGATGATGCTCTGCAGGATTCACTCTGAGTGATTGAGCATATTGACATCATGCAAAGACATCGTGAGACATTTTGGTGATTAAGGGCCCACACTGGTGTCAATGTGTTGTAAAAGGAGAAGACGTGACTCCACATCCTGAATTATACATTTCCTGCCTCTGCCTGAAGCACAACCCCTCACCTGGAGCTCAGGAGGGTTCTGTTTAAGTGTGTCAGAGCATCGCTCACGAATGAAAGTCAGACTCCACGGAATGTCTGGACCCAGCAGCGCCGACATTCTCTGGCGCTCGAGTCTGATTGCAGCCTACTTCAGATTGTTGGTGTTTAGGCCAAATTGACACACAACGGCAGATAGCGCTACGTCAAACGTCGGGACACGAGCACAAAGACACAGACTCACACAAAATGCGAAGCAATGCCCTGTTACGCCTTTAACAAAGGACGAAACCAATGAAGTGGGCGTACGCACCAGGTTGTATTCAAAACATGCAAATGTGTCAAAGTGAACAACCCAACTGTGGTGCGGCTAAGTACGTGTCTGTTTGACGTCTATAAATTCTGACTCGCAGCGCATCACGACCACAGATCTCTCCGCTGCTGCAAACAACATGGATGCGGCTGTTTAGATTGTGTATGTTGTGCACAGACGCTTATTTTGCCCTTCATGTGGAGCTCCACCAGAGGCGAAAGCTGCGGGCTCCACCCCTCCATCCCCATGTGCCAACACGTCAATCAGCCCTAATTGCCATCCTGGAGGAACAATATCAGGCTGTGGAGCGCTAACCACACAGATTCATTGCAACACCTAATCTGCTAATGAGCTCAGCATGGCTATTTTCAGCATTGCCGCAGACATCATAGCCATTGCTGAGGAAGCCTGGCGTGGCTTCCAGTGACAGCAGAGGACAGTTGGCCCGTTGTACGAGGTACAAAGCAGAGCCCAGTCTGCACGCTTCAGGACAGCCACACTCGCTCCAGATCCCGTCCCGGGCGACGTGTGTGATCCCCGCAAATCACACATGCTGCTTGATATTCCCATTTGCACAGCCACTTTTTCAGCCCTTCGCATGCCACATGGCGACGGCGTCGGGACGCGTCCGAGGAGTCTCGAGCCGCAAATGAGTTTGCGATTCCGTCGAGCCGATAAAAATCATCAGTGATCTCACAGTGGAGCCGGATAAATAATGCATTGAACGACTGACCAGAGAGACGCAAGTTTGTTTTCCAAGTTGTGCTGTTCAAGAACAAAAGCAAGAAGGGGGGAGAGAGGGGAAAAAAAGCGAACACACAAACAATCCTTAATGGAACTGATACAAGAGGCTTTTTAATTATCTAACTCAATCAGCTAAAGACCAGCGGATCAATGAATCCCCATTACACTCCCCAGCTCTGTGCCCAGACAGCAGCAGTTTACATCAGTTCAAACAGCCAGGCCTGCTGCAGCTAAGTGACAGATTACAGGTTGTGGCTAATCTAATGCAGCCACAGCATTTGTACAGAGTACATCTTTAATTCAGACTGCAAGCTTATCTCATTGTGACCATGTCACTTAACTAATACAACCCCTCTGAAATATTTATTGGCCCCGTGCAGGAGATGTAACATTTTCTGGGGCTTGGCGAGCGAAAGCAACACTTAGTGGGAACCTATATAAAACCTACTTTGATCCCACTGCCACAGTATAGTAATGACACAAGCACCACACCACACTCCATTCATGAGGAGGGATCTCCCGCTCGAAACAGAAATAGGTTACGGCTCAAAGTGGACAATGGTCAGTTTGACGTGAAATCCATTTCTCATTTGGCTCAGTAGTTTTCAAATCCGTCACGTCCTCTTACTTTCAGAATATATTTCATTTCATGAATGGTGGCTCCTTAATGCCTGAAAACAAACTATTGGCTGTTTTCGAGGTTTTTTTTTTCCTTAAAGGTGCAGTGTGTAAGAGGTTTTTGTTACTTATATTGGTAGAAAAACAAAAAAACCAATTACACACTGACATTTTCTTGAATTTATAAACACCTAAATGTCACCTAATCACCCCAAAATGAGCCCATTAATGTAGATTTAAAAGAGGAGTCCTCTCTACAGAGCCACTGCAACTTCACCACTAGATATCACCAAAGCTTACCAAATGTCCCTTTAAGGCTGGAACTCATTCAAAGACTGTAAATGTACGTACAGGGCACCAACACTCCATGTTGACAAGCAGTAACTTTGAGCCAGTTGAAATGTGTGCATATCATACGAGGATTTGTCCAACAGATAAGTGGCCACTATGTCAGCTCCAGAGAAAATAATGTTAATATTTTATGCCTCTTATCGCAGTTTGACTTGCACTGCACCTCTCTCTCAACATCGACATTGGTTCCAGCTCCCTCATGACCCACATATCAAAAAGGCAACATGGATGAATGCATTGATGGATATCTCAATCTCAGGTTGTAGCAAAAGCAAAATTATGCAATAAGACTTTGTTTAAGAATATCGAATTAACCTGTACACAGAGCAATACCAATTATTAATAATAGCTAACGAGGCTGATAACACATATTTGGAACCAACTGGCATTTACATTATCATTTCAGATTTGGTAAATAACAGCCACCTAAAACTGTACGTACAAAGGGAGGAAGTGTTGAGTTGTGTTTAAAATTTCTGTGGTTACACGTTTCTGGATAAGTCGTCCATTTTTTTAACCTCTCACGAAGCTTGTGCCGTTGACGGGTGAACCCCTGGTTTAGATTTCAGCGTGTCGATTTGGAGTGGTGAGTATTTCCATCTGAGGATTGTTGAGGCCCAACATGTCGATCATGTTTGGATCGCTCTGAATTCAATATTTCTCCGGGAAGTCATCGTGATGAGAGACGACACGCGCCGACACGGAAAAGCGACACACAAAAAGCCCGTAATTGTTGTTTTTGGACAATAAGAAATATATAAAAACGAAACTGAAAGACAAAGCCGTGTGTGTGTGTCCTCCCTCGGTGTCGGTGCCGACTCCGCTCCCCATCCGTCCACGTCCGCACAATTATTTCGGGTAGTGCCAATTGAATATCTGATTGGGGTTATGAATTCAGGGGTTTAATTTCACTGCAACAATGCATCAATTGTTTCCAGTAAGAGACGCGGGGACGGTGTTGTTGCTCAGTAAACTGATCATACACAGAGTGTACTAATGCCTCTGTGGTGGAATCCATTGATCTGCTGTCCCCCTGCATCGTACTTTCCCAATGATATCCGAGATGCCACTGTTACAGAAACGGAGAGCAGCATTTCCCCAGCTCTCTGGAGCAATTTATTGTGGGAAGGTAATAATATGTCTATATCTGAAAAAAATGGGAGAGGATGAGCCCCCGTCTGGATGTGGGCTCGGAGCCTGAAACCACAGCAGCTCATGGTGGCGCTGGGAGTCATTTTCAATCTTTCTTACATGGCGGAAACATCGCTGAGTGCAAGGGAGCAGTTAGATAGAGAAGTGACACTAGTGGCATTTTTTTTGTCAGCTTTTCATTTGCGCTGTTAGGGACCGTACAAAAATAATTGGGGTCAAGAGGCAGGTTAAATCTACCCTCCCCTGCTTTATATGTATTTTTTTTTTCCAGAACAATCCCCTTGACTATATCATAAAAATTATATATTAATGTCAACAATAGCATGTCCAAGATTTCACACAGTGATAAGATATATGAATTACATGCTATGATGGTATGGTCTAACATGTACGAGATCATTTATCTGACTGTCCCTCACATCAATTTCATAATGCATGGGTTGCATGGTTGGATGCGCACGGAGATGCCTCCGCATGTCAGCTGTTTATGAACCCAGTGGGATGCCAATGCCATAATAGCAATAATTTCACACTTAACTAGAATAATCATATTTTTCAACAAAGGTAATGAGACGATTTAAATTGTTTGTCAATATAAGTGGTTGTTCTATTTTTCCAAAATAGTGTTTTGTCGATATGGTGGTAAATATCAACATGTTTGTCTGATTTCAGTCACAGCCAATGATTTGAGTGGCAATGCAAAGTCACATGTTGGGGAATTTCATTTTGGTATTTGTTTAGCTGATAGAGTGTCTTATTTTCTTATTTTACTAACACAATCAGGGATTTGTCATGGAGTTGAAAATCTAATAAGCAGCTAAAAACCACTTTCAGAGCAAATGTATTTCCAGAGCCTGTTTTTGTCTCCCTGGGGTGAAAGCGTGTCAGTGGTGCAGCAGCAGCCACTGTATAGTAAACATAACACTGTAACAAACCACAGTCAAGTTTCTGCCCATCGATCTTCAGTCATTAGCTATGAGCTCATGGCGCCACTCAATGACCAACAAGACTCGCAGTAATATAAGCACCGAAAACGCCACTATTGATCCTCGTGTGCCCTCATCTGTATCAGGCGTTTTAATGGGGGGGGGGAATCCAAAAAGTGGTGAAACGAGAAAAAAGGTGTTGAACAAAACGAAACCATCTTTTAGAGATGTTTTTAGACAAATTTTACTTTACATACAAAACATACTTTGTTAATAATGATGGCTTCATGTCTTACTCATTCTTTCATCGTTACATTGATAATTAAAATATTTGTGACTTACGAAATAAAAAGGTAATGTACATTACTAATCTCAAGTTGTATTAATATGTAATTCCATTATGATTAGGTTTTGTAAAGACTTCAGTGTTGCAGTTCAAGAGATGATGAATGCCCCCTGCACCCTCACCCATTGTATCGTCCACAAGAAAAACAGTCTGAAAAGGCTGCAGTACATACTCCAGTTCAATAGGAGGCGCAACTGCCAAATCCCTTCTTGTGCATCATTCAAAGTAAAAGCAATCTCAGATTTCTTGTTGGCTAATTCCATATAGTATTTCCGTTAACACGGCATTGTTATTGAATCAGACAGAGCGCAGTATGATTCTTATGAAACTATTTGTTCGTGTTAACGTTTACTTGTATTTGTTGACAAAAATTCTAATGTCTTACGTCATAGGATTTGATTTCAAAGGTAACGTCTACTTTAGTCCATGTCAGGAAAAAAAAACTTTGTCAATGAACAAACAAAAGAATAGATTCTAATAACCTATTGTGATTATCAGCACAAATACAATAATCTCTAGGCAATTTGCTTTATAAAGTACCGCTGTTCCGAACTCATGTAAAAGAACCATCTCAGAGTATCTCTGACACATTTTTCTCCTTTTAGCGAAAAGATAATTGCATGATTTCCTGAAATCTATCATAAAAGGAAAAAAACACATTCATTACACCAGACTTTGACATCACTTCAACTTCTTATTTTACAAAAAAAAAGTGAAACCGGAATGGAGTACAGTTCAACCCCTGGGCTAATCGCGGGGCCTTTTATCTGTAGCAGGAAGAGTGTCTTTTGTCAGAAACAGCACCCTGAGTCTGAGTGAGGGGGAGGACGAGGGGGGAGGGAGGGGGAGGGGGGAAGGGGAGTTCTGGGCATTGTCTCTCCGGAGGACACTAATGGGTTTCGGTGTCATGTGTTTTTCACTCAACACTTGACACATGGAACCGTTCTCTTTCAATCACCGCACTTTAATGTCCATTACGATGAGGTATGCCAAAGTAACAGGCTGACTTCTGGTCACTTAGATTGTCCCAAAAAATGAGTCTATTCCAGAGACACCCCCCACTTTCAAGGCTTCAAAGGAATTTTTTTTTTGTTTTTTTTTGCATTCATGTTCCCCGGGCTGTCTTGGTTACGCACGGCCTCAAACAAGAAGCATTAGGTGTGTGAACGCCAACGCATAGCTGCCTTACATTTGTTTAACAATATCTGCAAGTAACATGAAACGACTGAGACGTCATTGGTTCAAAAACGTCTGACCCATACTCAGAATGAGCTTTAGTCTAGTTCTTCAGCTTCAGGTTGACCTGAGTCCAAGCTTCACTTCCCCATACATTGGTTACTCAAACAAATTGCAGGTCACAAACTTTATGTTTGAAGGCGTGCAACAATTGTTTCCCATCGGAAATCCCAAAGTTGTGTAAAGTTGCTAAACATCTGTATCTTTGTTACTTTGCCATCTAAGGCAGGGCTGTCAAACATGCGACCCGCGGGCCAGAACCAGCCTGTCAGACGGTCCAATCCGGCCCGTGGGATGATTTTGCAAGACAGTTTGTCCTAGAGTAAAAGTTTTCCACCTCGAAGCTTCCCTCTTTCAACTGTCGTAGTTAGTGGACAGTGGTGTCAAGGCTTTATATTGGATTGTTATGCCCCAATATGGGAGTCAGGCATCTTGTTTCTGGTTCGGGCCAAGAGCTTTTTGAGGTTCCCTCATAATGAAGCCCTGAATGCCAATGAGGCTACTAGAGGAGGCGCCGCTGTATTTGGCCCAATAAAAGATGTATTCTGTCCAAAAGAGGGGAAAAAATGTATTCCTGTAATACAACTTCTCTTTGTCCTCACCTGGCACAATTTAAATTATTGCTCCATCCTAGTAAAGTAGGACACCCCATACCTCCTAATCCATTAGGCAATTAATATAGGAACTTAAAACATGGCTGCAGATTTCTGCCGCGCTCCCATCGTACTTCTGCGAGGCGGAGAGCACTCGGGGGCAGTCCCTGAAACTTGAGTAGATGATTAAGTGCATTTCTGCTCTGGAGAAGAGATTATGTCTTGCGCCAGTGCCCGAGTCAGAGGATGGAGCGCGGCTGTGGAACTTGGCAATTGTCGAGGTACATTGAGATAATGATGTACCTGTCCTCAACAATAACGCTAATCATATCTCACCTCTAGGGTATCGCTTTAAGGTCAGAACAAATTCACTACCATACATTAAGCCCTTGTATTGTTTTAATGAAGGTGCGCGTATTCCCGCCGCCGACAAACTGCACTTGCACCTCAAATACCCCGTGTGTATGAATGCCTCCGAATCCTAATTCGTTTCTCGCTTAACAGAGGGAACGATCCACCGGAGCACTGTGCACGGCTGAGCTGCAAACATTATGAATAAGAAGATTGTGACACGTAAGACTGCAGGCTCATTTTTAATGAATGTGAAACCTGGCCTGAGTTTACACTGGACCGCAGTCTGGTGCCCGAAAATTATAGCTATGTAACACCTTTCCACCCTGTGCACACACGAGGGCCGCGGCAGCCCTCCAAATGTATGGGCCCCGCTGAAACGAGCATCTGTGCGGACGCCAGCACCTGATGGGAGTTTTTCATAGAGGGAGCCACAGAGATATATTTATATTTCTCCCCCCATTACCGGAGCTTTAAATAATAAAGTAAAATAAATAGCATCCATTAAACTGATCACATTGTGCTAACTCAAATTGTGTTTATTATGCTAATGGTACATGAAATTAAGAAAAAGACCTTGATGCCAGTGGATTTAATTAATGGGCTTTGCGAAAGGCACTGAGACATAATTCATTTCTGAGTAAGTAAGTCTCATTTGCAGTTCCATGGGTCCTCATGCCACTGATTGCCTGAGTTATTCTTGCAGATGTGCTGCTCACAGCATGTCCCTCCATTAGAAATGAACACCTCATTATATAAACTACCTAATTAAACATAATACAGCTCCGCATTGACTCATTAATGCGTAGCCTTCTTTCGTCTGAAGGAAAGAATGTGAGGCGGGGGTGGGTGGGGGGCGTGGGGGCATGGGGTGGGGTGGGGAGGGGGGGCGTGAGGAGCAGATAAAGCAAATGAGAGATAGAGGGGGAAGAAAAGGCGCCGAGAGCTGTACAGGAGAGTCAACTGTGCTCCCATTCCACCCAGATAGCACCTACACACCTTTTCACAGATTCAACTCACCGTGACCCACGCACGAAAACAGTGGCTACTGTCTTAGCTGTGACACAAGTTTTCACTTATTTGGGTGTTTAAACATACGGCCAATCACTCTGAATGTCTGGCGTAGTGACATCTAGTGGCGAAGTTGCAATGCACACCTCACCCTTCTCGTCCAGCATGGGGTGGCTTTCAGTGATCATTTATTTGATTAGAAACTACAAAAGGTCCATACAGGACTGCTGTATAAACAAAGGGGTCACTCTCGAGCAGGGGCGTCGAACATGAGGCCTGCATTCCTAGACAGGCCCGCCAGAGGGGTCCAACCCGGCCCGCGAGATGAGGAGACATTAATGGCAAATCTTCAATAAAAGTAACTGCTATTTCAAATGTGTTCACGGGAGGGGGGGGGGCATACAACACTGTCAAGCATTTTCTATAATATATATAGGTTATTATGCTACTGGTCCGGCCCGGCCCCAAAGATTGGGCAAGCATGTGGCCCCTGAACTAATGAAAACAACATTTCAAAGAACATACTCATTAAAACAATATATCTATGTTACGTTCAATTTCTGCCGATGAAAAGTAACATGATCTCGTGTAAATCTTGCGTATTGGACCTTTACTTCTCAAATGAGCTGGGGGGGAAGAAAAAAAAACGGAACAAACTCATGTTGAGCCAAAGGAAGATCAATGAGTGAGATGGAGGCCACCCCCCTCTGTGGCTCAATAACCCCCCTCCCCAAAAAACCTAAAGCAAACACTGCCGGCATAAGCCTCAATAATTCAACACTAATTAAAAAGACACCAGGATATACAACCAGTTTGAGAGCTGCACAGGCGTCAGTGGCTCTTGTGCACACACACAGTGCCCCATTCATCATTTCGCATGTGTGTGTGTGTGTGTGTGTGTGTGTGTCAAAGTGGGTGTTAGAATTGATGTGTGTTTTGAATCTTCAAGGCATTTTCGCGAGGTGATGACATCGTGGTCTGTGTTCATTTCTTCGAGGAGTTTGTTTTGGTTGTGGGGTCAAGTTTGGATTTAAGATTAGAAGCTTGACGGCTATAATGTGGGAGTTAGGGACTGGGAGAGTTAATCAAGTCAATGGGGGTACACACACA
Organism: Chascanopsetta lugubris; assembly: GCA_016785325.1. Lineage (NCBI taxonomy): Eukaryota > Metazoa > Chordata > Actinopteri > Pleuronectiformes > Bothidae > Chascanopsetta > Chascanopsetta lugubris. The sequence goes on from JAFBJT010005132.1 coordinate 84,432, forward strand.
CACACACACACACACACACACACACACACACACACACACACACTAGAAATGTGTACTCCAGTGCATGTTTGTATTCACTTCCACTGACTAATTTCATCGGGAGCTTTTTAATGATATCTCACCGTCTTTATCATCTGGTGTAAATGTATTACAGTTTCTATGACAACCGTGTGAACTCCGTCCAACACAGTGACATGAGGATAAAAGCTCAGAGCAAAGTTAATAGAAAAGTTGATGTTGAGACTCGACAGCGAATGAGGGAAAGGAGAGAGGTATATAATCCTGTTTTTAAGTCAAATATCGAGTACTCTCCCCATTCCCCATTCTCCTTAGGGCTCCCCAAGGACTCTCGCTGGTGTATACGACCAGGTCAGGGGCCCCTTTGTAAAGTCTGGGAGGAAGTTTTTAGATATTCCAATACCATAAATAAGGGGAGTGGGGGAGGGCAGACTGCAGCAGTGCGACTCTTTTTAATGAGTAGAAGTACAATGCTCACAAGCCTCTCAGCCCCATCATCATTATGTGCTCGTGTTGTGTTCCCTAATTTGCTTTGAATGTGTGTGTGTGTGTGTGTCTGAGTGTGTGTGTGTGTGTGTGTGTGTGTGTGTGTTAGTGTTTAGAGTTTAGCAGGCTCATTGCCCTCTTTGTAATTATACATGTCTGCATTCCTCTTTGGTTCATTATAAAAGGCACTTACATTTGTGCTCGTTGAGCGTTAAAAGCACCGACCCATTGACAAACTCCTGCAAACGTTTGTGAAAGAGTCAGAGAGACGGTGAACGGACGCCTGTGTCACTTTCCCCTTTGTCACCGCAGCAGGTGCGTGTGAGTCGCTACCACAGACTGAAAATCAAGGTGGATGCAGCGTCTGTGACCTCACCCGCTCATGAGGTTTGTCATGGGCTGTTATGGGCACATGGTGCTGTCGCAGCATCCACGGAGTGTGACAGGTCGGCCCAGGTGTCACTCAAGAGGCCACACCCCCGCCCCCGGCCCCTCCCAGGAAAACAAGTGACGGATCGAGACCAACCTGAAGTTTGTACCGGACTTCACACATGTTTAATTCACGTCTAAAGTCGACCATTTAAACATGGGAGTCTACGGGGATCGACTCGCTCCTGGAGCCAGCCTCAAGTGGCCACCCTGTGAACTGCAAGTCCTGCCACTTCCGTATTAGACTGAAATGAGTTTGTCTCTCATCTATACTGCACAGTCCTCGATGGCAGGGACAGGATTAACGTCTTGGCATGAAACTCTCCTATATTAAGAATTTACCTTTTTAATTATGCTGCAGTTATGTCACAGCGTTATGGGGCCATTATGCCCTCTGGTGCTTTTCAAGACATATAACCCAACAACTCATCCTCTGGACCATAAAGTCTATATTAAAACTTCCCGTATTGTTACAAAGAGAATTCACAACAACTGCAAACGCACATAATTAGTCTACGATTGCCAGAAATTAGGCCATTATGAAAACTGCAGCCCCCCCTGCTGACAGCTTTGCTCTATGATTAACGGTTAATAATGTTGCGTCTCGGCAAAAGCGCGGCTGCAGCTGAGCGCGCTGCACTCGGAGCCAAATTACAGAGCAAGGGCACAGACAGAGGAGCGTATATACATTTTCCTTTATTCACGCGCTGACATTTACTGTTGCTATTCTTTTTTTACTTTGTCATCACAGATGAACGGACGCATCAAAGCAAAGCTGTGGATCAGAGGCAATTATCACCAGTCACGCTGAGCAGGGTTAGAGTTCGATCCATAGGCGTAATCAAAGAGTTCTGACTTCAGACTTAGAAACACCACTTTGGGACAGAGGTTCAAACTATGAGGCCTTGCATCCCCGTCCACAAAAACTCAATTTCTACCATCTTTTCTTGGCGCGTGATGACCTCATAGAATCCGTAGGTGAGACGGAACCTAAATCTTTCCAAGACGCACACCCGATGGAATTCCAACAAACTGGTTGCTCATGTCTCGACCCAACAATGAGGGGTCACCGACGACCGAGCGGAGACCATTCACCACACGGGCATGAATGAGCTGCTTGTGACTGTCCAACCAACCAAGCAGACCAACGAACGGTTCTGACTGGCATGGTGACAGGATCATGGCGAACACAACACCAAACACGTGCGAGGACAGTGAGGTTGAGCATCCCTTACTCTAATTAGCACGCTGAAACATTCGCATTATCAGCATTTCTGCAACAAATGTAAAGTTCTTCCAAGAATGTAGAATAGGAGGAGTATAGGAAATGTGTCGAATTTTGATTTTGGGATTAAGTGAGAGCCATACATTGCATTTGTCCAGTGTGTTTACAAAAAAACAATGGATCCTCCACACTATACCTCTAATACAACGACAAGAACACATACAAACACTGATAAGTATATTTGTTCTAACTATGAAGCAATGTGTTAATTCTTCCCATTTCGCTTCCAACACTGATATTTAGAAAATTAGACTGTCAGGGCCACTTACAGAACAAAATCCATTCCATCGGTCTCGCTCTCTGTGGTCAAATGAATCCCGAGAACAAAGATAATCTGAAGAAAAAGGAGCAGCAACAGTAAATCAGTACATGGAAAATCTGCCAGTCAGGCTGAAATGATGTTATTACACTGCATGCTGTGAGTGGCTGAGTAACCTTCAGATACCAACTGTGAGTGAGATGATTTATTTCAGGGCAGAAACGAACCACAACAAAAAAGAAACAAATAAAAGTGAAATAGATTGAGATTCAATTATCGTCACGTAAAAGTTAAATATTCGGGATAATGAGATTTATCTTTGGTGTTTAAATTGCAGATGGTGGATTGTAATCTTTTTCCGTCCCCTCTTTACTGAGTGTGTTTATGCTCTGCTGTGCGGCGCCGTGAATACAGTGGGGAGGGGCCTCTGGTCATTGCATGCCATCATTTCCAATGCAACGCCAGTCCTTCCTGAAACTCTTGAAAGCTGACAGTGCTTGACGTGAGCTGTGTTAATTACAGTAATGGCACGCATTCTCATTAAGTCATTGTTTACGTATCCCGGGGCCTTGTTGGAGCCCGAGCGGTGTGCTCCGGCACCGCCGCCTCGCCGGGGCCCGTGTGGCTGCGGCCTCGTTAGCGCAGACAGCTGTTCCTCCCAGCCACGGCCGCGGCCGACATGACGAGTGGCGCCGGCCACGCCGCCCAACACACCCACCGTCAGACACACAAGCGTCCCACAAGGCAGGGAAACGTCAATGAGTAATCAGCGAGAAAGTGCTCCTGGGGTCATGTTTTTCACCCCCAACGCCCCCCCCCCCCCCCCCCCCCGCGCTACCCCTCATGAGCCCCCCCCCCCCCCCCCCCCACCGCCCGCGCTACCCCTCATGAGCCAGCCGCTCCCCTTCACAAGACTGCATGGGGCTGTCTCATGACCTCTTCTCATCCTTTTAAATTGGCACAGTCAAAGGTGCAAATGGTGTATAATTCCACCAGTGACCTGTGGAGAGGGGAAACGACACAGAAATCCTGCGAGATCGTCAGGGCCAAGAGGACGGGGGGTGGGTGGGGCGAGGGCGGGGCGAGCGTTGACACGGAGGATATGGTGTTTTGTATTGATCAAAAAATGAGCAATGCAAGATAAAAAAAAAAAAAGTAGGAAAAATAAACTTGACGCGTGCTTCCTGCAGCTTTTAGACAAATCGCTCGTCGGGCTGCTTCCTGGCTCAGTGCTGCCCCTTCTGGTGTAGAGGCTTGTTTACAAGAGTTTCTTGACTAAAGTATATTTGTATTCCTTTATCCATGTGGAGCAGATACGAACTGAAATATGACCAACTTTATAAAAACAAACCAATCACCTAATCTATCTGTGAATGAGACTGAAACGAATCAAAAATCATCAAGAAGTCGACTGATTCTTTTTCAGATATTCCGCATGATTGAAATGTGGAATATATCATGCAGCAGGGACGGAGGCAGCAGCGGCTTGAAGAAACTGGGAGTGAGACGTCTAATAAGGAAACCGTGTGTTTCCTCTGAACACGTGTGGGAACTATAAAAGCTTTAATTTCCCTATCATCACTGGGATCTAATACCAATCTGTATCCTCTATTCAGAGCGTCTGTGTTGCTGCCAGACAAAGCCTTTGAAAAGCCAATTCCTGGGAATTAAAGAAAAGAGATTAAAATGTCATTAGGTGCGACATAATTGAATGTCAATTTTGAATAAACTTGAATTCAATCCCGGGCCGTTTGACTGGGTGGCACTTTTTTCTTTTTTTTTACATATATATTTTTCCCATTCATAGTTTTTGTGCGCTCAAATGAGAATGAGGTGCTATAACTTCAGAATCATTAAAAAAGCTAAAAGGGAGTGTGTTTGGCCTTGGCGCCGCCGGGCGGGACGAGCAGCTGGAGGAGGAATCAAATTGAAACAAAGCTTTGGAAAATTGAAGGAAACGTGAGCGTAATAATATTTAATAATTCAATTCTCACAAACAATGGCGAGGCGAGTGAAGTAATCTGAAAAAGTGTGCAACATCATTTGCATAATTGACACCCCACAGCCCCCCCCTCCTCTCTCTCTCTCTCTCTCTCTCTCCCCCCATCTCTCTCTCCTCCCTGCTGTAAATGAATGATGAAGACAATAAAAGATGTTGCTAAAATTGGGAACAATAACAGCAAAATTTCATCAAGGCCCCTGTGCTCTGATTAATCTGTGCTTGCAAATCAGCACTGGGGAAAGAAGGGGGGAGAGGGAGAGAGAGAACGGGGGGGGAGCAGAGGCGGGGATGAGATTTTTGGGGGGCGGGGGCAGGTGATTAACAACAGCAGGGATTGCCACCGTGGACGACGCAGCTCGAGGGGCACCATACCAACACCCCTCGCGCGCAGCTGCTGCAGGGCACTGGCTCGCTGGATCATCCCCTTAAAGCCTGAGTGAGTGCAATCACTCGTGATGTCATTAACCCCTCGTGCACCATCTCCACGCCTCGGCAGCTCTCACCCCTTGACCGAACCCCCCCCCGAAAAAACAAAAAAAAATCCCGAAAAGTTCGGATGCGGACAATTCAAGCGACATTCCTTAATATTTCCAATTATTTCCCGGCTAATTATTTGCTATATCTGCCATTTTTAATTATTCGAGTCTGAAGGAACCGAACGAAACGGAAAACACAACACAATGCCAGACCTATTTTATATTCAGGATTTCTAATTAACGGTTTCTCTTTACACACATATCTCTCTGATCATTTAGATAACAACTTTCATCATCATCTTTTGATGTTTACAAAACACAAAAAGCAGGCGGTGGCGGCGGCAGAGATTTATGCCGCACGCTTGCCTCCTAATAACATTTGCATTTATTAGTCAATTAACTTGATTAAATTCATATTCCGTGTCTGATTCAACTTTGCTGGCGAGAGACAGTTGCTGCTTAGAGAATTAAATAGGAGCAGGGGCAAAAAGGAAATATGACGCAACAGGGAGGGGGAGGGGAGGGGAGGGAGGGGAAGGGGCCGCTGCTATGTCAGGTTTCATTACGCTGTAAACAACGCAGGACAACAGGAATTACACATCACGACAACAAGGGTCGGTCCATCACAGGAAAGCGTTCTTCATTTCATCAAATGTTTGTGCTCCTCTGAGATCCTCCGAGCACATTGGTAAAAAAAAAACAAAAACAACAAAAAAAACATACGATGTTTTCGCCGTCCTCCGTACCCCAGATTCCCTTAATTCCCACAAGCAGGCGCTATCTTGTAAACTCCCCACAATTAGTGGCCTTTACATACCCAGAGACATCCATTTGATTTTAACCTCCTCTGTCCAATTAACAAAATGTAGGTTGGAAAATAAATGGCAGACGCCTCGGCAAATTAATTATCTGTCCACCAAGCTGTTTGCCCGTGTGCACAGAGCAGGGGCTGGCAATAAGAGGCGGGCACACACACCGCCATATGGCCCGTGTGAGGGCGGACATTGTTGAAGAGGTTTGGGGGGTGAAGGGGGGAACCGGGGGGGTCCGGGTGGCACCGGTACACCCCTCAAATTCTCACAGATATTTACGTCTTTGTCACAATGGATACGATAGCATATGCTGCGAAATGCTGCAGAATTAGAGGAATAATAGAGGTTGGAGGATTAGGACCTGATTTCATCCATCTGTGATCCCCGGAGCCATGTTTTTTTTTTTTACATTCAGCTGTAAATCGAATTGTGCTGTGACATGTTTTACAGCGCCGAGTAAAAGCTTTTGTTTCCCGGACTTTGCAAAATACTTCTTCTGCTACAGGAAGACGCATTAAAGGGACACGCCGCCATTGTTATGAGGATGTCATTATGTTTTATGGCCTTTCAAGTTGGGTTAGGGGTCAACTAGGGCAAAACTGGTTGATTCTGAAACTGATTGTTAGCATTAAATGATATACTAAAAAAACATTTTTGGAACTAGTGCGCTGTAACGGAGAAAATGACAAGCTCTCAGCACATTTTTTATTCAATATCAATAAAGGTCCCTGATAATCAACCAGGGCGATAATCTGTCGAACCTCTAATTTAGACATAAGATGAACTCCACAAAATATGTCTCTGTGACATTTTATGTCAGAGCAAAATACAAAAAGTGAGAGGCTACAGACTTCACAGGGTTGGGGTTCGGATGTACAAAGAAGGTCATGCAAGAAAACAGTGAATCATTTCCCACAGGATTTACCACAAGCAAGTAGGTGGATGTTTCAAACATGTGAAAGATGCAACAATTAAAATCAAAGACTGAAAAGGCAACAAATACTTTGTTGTGAAGAGAATGTTGAGATAATGAGAATATCTTGATGTAAAGCTGAGCTGCGAAGGGTCTTAGTGAAACTGGGTGGAAGGTGAGAATCCGAAGGAAAGTGTTATGGAAAGTTTCCGTGATGGATTTTTGGAACTTGTGCCTTTGACTTAAAGTCAGGATATCTTCTATCCTCCAACTGACATCCCCTAAGTATTTCAGATCCAGTCAGAAAAAGTTTAAAGCAAAACAAAGTGTTTTTTCGAAAAGTTGGGAGCAGATGCTCGGTAAAGACGTAGGTGTATCGAATGAAAGTGAAGTGTAAAATATTTCATCCGCACACAAGTTTGGTGTGAGAGGAGGGAGAGGGAGCAAACTGCTCTGCAGCTGCAGAGCGCGATCAACGTCGCCATCTAGAGGCCACGCATGACAACAGCACCAGCTGCTCCCATTTGCAGGGCAACAATAACCTAATTCCTCCATCAGAGCAGGATCTGGCCATTAGATTATTGGCACAATAATTACAATCAACATAAATTATGACGGTATTATGCTGACAAACATCTAATCCACGGGGATCTGATGACTGCATGTCCGACCGCAGCTGCCTGCATTCGAATAATCCTCCTCAGACATTTCGCTGCAGCTCCCGTGTTTCCCAGCATCGGTTCTCACACTACATTACAGCCGCGCAGCATTACACATTTATGGTGCTGGATATTCCTGCGCATGAAAAATTCACCGTACACCATCATGCATTGTGGAGCACAACTTCAGGGGTGACGTTGTTTAAAGAATCGGACTGCTAATCTGGGCCAGTGAAAACATGCTGTGATGAAATGGTGAAAATAAAGACAGGATGTGCGTGTGATGAAATGCAAAAGATAGCAAATACATCAAATCTTCTCTTCAGTCGCCCGTATATCACAATTTGACAGACAAGGCTTAAAGGTTCAGTGAGTAAAACAGCTTACTTGTCATTAGGTTGCCAGGTCAGAGTGGTGGGTCAGTCCTGAGCCGCCACATTGGGCCCAACCTAGTCTAGAGTGCCTAACATGTATGTTTTTGGATGATAGGCCCGGGTATAGAACCCAAGACCTTCTTGCGGTGAGATGCTGCCCAAACGACATCCATGATCATGTTTTCATTGGTTAATACTAATCCGTCACCAAGAGTTGTTTGTGTTTTTGTTACCTCATATATCAAAGCAGCTCCTCCTCCACGGACGCCAACAGGCCCCTAGGTTTGAGAAGGTCAGAAGCCAGAAGCCCCCACAGAAGCCATCTCCAACTAAAAAAAAATAAGGAAACACAAAAACAACGGGTTAAAGGTACAGTCCTCTGGATTTAGAGACTTCCCGTGGGGAAGTTGCAGTTGAAGACCTTAACTCACCCTTCCCTTACTTTCCAAGAATGTGGGATAGGCTTGAGTAGCATTCAATAATCATTCAAACTCAAAACATGTTAAAAGTACAATTAGTGTTTGGATAGAAATACACTAAAAACATCAGCATAATGACGTGAGGTCTCATTTCTGCCAAAAAAGAATTTGACCTCAAAATGACACACTGCACCTTTAATGTATCAGACACCTTTCAGATCGAATTACCAACAAGGCTCCAGTTTCCACCCGGTCTCAGATGATGTCATATCGTTCCAATCGTCGACATTGGTTTTGACTGTGAATTAGTCATTAAAGGTCCGGTGCAAACAATCTTGGTGAAATTGATTCATTAAGACCTGGTGAACAATCACACTGGTGTTTCAATCAGTGTGAACACTACATTCACATCAGGAGGCCCCCATGTTGCATTACCGTTGGATTTGATTTCATTACAGGTGCACGAACGGTGCCATTTGCAACTTCACCACTAGAGGTCCCCTGACTCACATACTGAAATGAGAGCAGCTCGAGATAAGA
>JAFBJT010005195.1:0-22235 GCA_016785325.1 Chascanopsetta lugubris
ACACACACACACACACACACATACTGTGTTCCAGGAACTCTTTAGAGAGCCAACAGCTGAAGTTGTTTTAATGTGTCTGATTTGCATATCAGGGACAAATGAGCCAATTGGTTTTCCTTGATGCTGAGATGAAACTGTGCAGTTTCCAGATGTTTCAGTCACAGCTCAACTCCGAGCACAGCACAGAGATGTGAGGCCACTTAGTGCAAAAGTTGATATTATAAACGATTCACTGTAGTAGACCATCACCATTTGACAGGGACATCACTATTTCATGGACATGGAAGCTACTCAAGCACCATTCAATGTCTGATGTAGTCTGTGTTTGTCTTCCCTTCATGGAAACAGCATTTTCATTCAGTCTCTTTGAGTGACTTATATTCACGTACTGATAAAAATGTTGTAAAAAATTAACTCTAAAACCAGTGTATTTCCATTTCCCAATGCCCACTTTTTAACTTCAAAATTCCATTTAATATGTACTCCTCTGTTATTGCCAGTCATCAAATGATGCATCACCCTTAAAGATGAGCCACGACCCAAATCGAGGAAAATTTTAGTGTCAGTGTTGCTTTTCACCTTGGTCAATTAGCAACCTTACAGGTTGTAAGTGAAAGGGCTTTGCAGCTGGAGGGAACCTCGTACAGTTCCACCACAAGCGGAAAATACCAAGCAGCTGATTGGTAATAATTAGCTCGACCAGAGTCCATAATGGACTCAGTACCTGCGCAGGTCTGCTTCACAAAGGAGCTGACGATGTAATTGTTTTTACCTGCGACCACAGGTGTATATTTCTCATTGAGTTAGCATAAGAGGTGGGACACAGAGAGGCATACTACTTTCCATGACCAACAAGTTGATTAAATAAAGATACTTATAATTTTGTTATGGGTAAACAGATACATATTTGATTGTTGTTTTTATTTTGATTTAAAATGAGCTGGTTCCCTCATTCAGCTGCAACTAATAGCTATTTTGATAATCAAATTATCGTTAGCTTTATTTTTCAATTAATTGATTAATCTGATTGGTTACCGTTTATCATCTCAATTGAAACACCATGTATTCTTTGACAAAGCTTTTGAATCTAAAGTATTGCTTTTTAATTGCGCATACAGTGCATAGTTAATTTATGCCCCCTACATCAGGAGCTGTGTAGTTTGCATTTAAACACATCTGATCACTTATTGCTAAATCATTTGCCAGCTACAAGAATGAATTATTTGATTCGTTGTCACAGCCCCATTGCTGAAAGTTGAACTGGATGATTTTGATGGGGATCATGCACAGCTCCACATCCATAGCAACATTGACATTATGAGGATGAATTGGATGAATTTTTAACTACAATGAGACAAATCAGATTAGATTATGTCAGGGCAGTGCGGACACAAATCTGACTGTCATTTCCAATTTCCAAATAATATTTATGTCACTACAGGATGCAGTGTTACATAGGATATATATCTTGCCATATAAAACAAGTAAATGGTAAATGATCCGTATTTATATAGCACTTTATCAAGACTTGAACACCCCTCAAAGTACAGAACAGTTACAGTTGTTTGACTGTTTCACCCAGTCAAACAAACATTCATTCAGTACATCTATTTGCAGTACGTATCTATGAGCACATGCTACAATGTGGGGTTCAGTGTCTTGCCAAGGACACCTCAGCATCTGAAAGGGGGGGAGGCGGGAATCGAACCTTGGAACCCTCACCCACAGCTCCTCAAATGAGAACAGTCATATTGGAGTCAATGTGGCTGTTTACCCATACACAAGCACTGAGTGTTATCATCAACCCGGTGTGGGGGCCAAACTCCGCCATATCAAGACGTGTTATCTTATGGGCTATTTATTTATGTATTATCTATATCATCTTTATTTCATTTCATTATTGTTCATTTAACAGGGACAATATATACAACATTGCCACAAAAATATTGAGAAAATGTAATTACCGTAGTACAGGACGTCTAGCTAGAGCTAATTTGCAGTCCTTGATCCTGACCAGGCTTTATAAAAAAAAACAAACAAACAAACAAAAGCAAGCTTTTACATATGCTAAACATTCTCAACAATGTTAAATCACAGATAAAAACATTACATTACATTCACATCATAAAGAAAGAACAATTTAAGTGAAACTCCCCATAATGTTCACATTTCTGTTGCTGTTTTAGCCAGTGTTTGGTTTTTAAAGTAAACATCTTCAGTTCAGTTTGGGATTTCAGTTCAGGTGGTAATGAATTCCATAACTGAGCTCCTTTTACAGAGTGATCACTGACCAAAAGTTGTTTGACCGTGTAATTGGTTGTGTGACCATGGGTGTCCAAACTTTTTGCAAAGAGGGCCAGATTTGGTCAGATGAAAATGTATGGGGGCCGACCATTCGGCATGACATTCCTCGAACCATTACCATTGTAAATTAACATTTAATTATGTAACTATATCACTTTGCTGTCTGCAGCTAGGTCAATATTGCAAATGAGAATCTGTTGTTAATTGCATTACCAGGATAGTTAAAGGTTCAAATGGCAATGAATTAAATACAAATGAATGATTTTATGAGAGTTTACTGATTTTTTTATTACATGTATTTATTGATTTTGTTTTAACAGATCACATTCCAGTGCATTTTGATAAAGAATTGTACAGTCGAATCAGATGACAGAAATTTGACAAAACTGTGTCCAAAAAAAATCAATTCACCGAGACTTTGGAATTTATTCTTCTCAGAATAACAAAAAATTACCTGCATTAATGAGAAGGGTGATATTGGTGTTTCGACTGCAGTAAACTGGCCAGGTCTGGCTCAAAAGCAGTGGTTTTGATGTGTAAGATGTCACGCAGGTGAGAGTCACTGAGTCTTGTCCTCACGCGGTTCTTGTTAATGTTCATAATCAAGAACGTCTTCTCGCACAAGTATGTCAAGCCAAACAAGCTCAGCATTTTCTTAGCAAATGTTCGAATTTCTTGGAAACTGTCTTTGTCCAGCTGGCGGTAAAAGTTGACGAGAGGAAGTTGTTGGTAGCGATTGTGACACTGCGTCACACTGCAGCTCAATGAGCACCAGCTGCAGGTGGTCTGGAGCGTCATTAGGATCCACGGAAAAAGGGGAGGAAAAAAGTGTGATCTCCTTTTCAATAGCTGCGAAATCCCTGAAACGCTGTTGAAACTCTTCAGTCAGAGATGAAATGTTTTCTGCATACCTCCTCATTTGCGCACAGATATTGTTTTCTGGAAAACTGGTCATCATTTCCTGCAGTGATGGGAAATGCGTGGTATTGGGCTGCGTTTGTGACAGGTGCTTTTGGAAAAGTAGCAGCTTTGTCCCAAAAGCTTTAATGTAGGAATACAGTTGGCTTACCACTGCATTTTGCCCCTGAAGACTTGTGTTCAGCGCGTTCAGATGTCGTGTTATATCAGCCAGCCAAACAGGATCAGAGAGTTCCGGCATCGGTTGTCCCTTTTGTGCCAGGAATTGTCCGATTTCCTTTCTGAGGGAGTAGAATCGCTGCAGTGCAGACCCCCAACTGAGCCATCTCATGTCATTGTGATACACAACATCTCCATATTCAGCGTGGATGTCGAGTAGAAACTGTTGAAACTGGCAGTGTCACAGGGCTCTAGAGCGAATATAATTAATAGCCTTTATCACGGGTTTCATTACGTGATCATATTTCAGATGTTTGGCACACAGAACTTGTTGGTGAAGTACAGTGGAGTTTTATAGCTTTGCCTCCTTCTTCGCTGACTTTTTCGCAGACTAGCGTTGATAGCCCACTTTGCTCACCAACCATGGCAGGTAATAATCCGTAATAATCCCGGTGATTTTATTCCATTGTAGTTTCATGTCATCTATGGTGGAACAAACAGCAGCAAACAAATCTATTCCTCTCGTTTGGTCCTCAAGGCTCTGAAGGTCAAGAAGCTCTTCACTCACGTTCATTTTATTGTCCACTCCTCGCAAAAAAATCAGTAACTGAGCGGTGTCAGATGCATCCGTGCTTTCGTCGCAGGCTAACGAAAAAAAGTCAAACTCCGCTCCTTTTGTCTCTAACTGTCTCTTGATATCAGATGAAATGTCTTCAATCCTCCGTGCAACAGTGCTACGACCCAGGCTAACATTAGCAAACTCTTGCTTTTTCTCCGGACACATTTTCTCCACCATTTTCATCACCCAGTCTTTAATAAATTCACCCTCAGTAAAAGGTTTGCAGTGCTTGGCAATCAGCCTTGCCACCTCGTAACTCGCCTTTGTAGAATTTTCATTTGAGTCACGGGCTCTCGTGAAAAAACGCTGCTGTGTAATCAACAGCTTCCAGTTGCTTCAGTTTTTCCGTGCGTGCGTTCGCCGTTAGCTTGTCGTAGTTAGCATGTTTCGTCTGGTAGTGCCTCTTTATGTTGAATTCTTTGAAAACAGCCACAGTCTCTTGGCAAATTAGGCAGACACAGTGGTTTCGTATGTCAATGAAAAAGTACTCCGATTTCCATTTGTCCTAGAAACGCCGGCCCTCGTTGTCAACTTTCCTCCTTTTTGTTCCTGTTGCCATTTTAGAAATGGGCTAAAAATATACCACAGGGGTAAAAGGTCACATAGGGTTCAAGTGATGACAGTGCAGCCACAGGTATACTCAGTAGACCTGTGGCTGCAGACTCTACTGCTTACAGTTGACTCTGCTGCTACCCTCTGGTGAAATATAAAATTGTTTTTTTGTATGTGTGTATTGTTTACTGTGGGAAACTGTCCTGGCGGGCCACATATTATTGATTTTATGACGGGATGCTTCGGGCCGGTGGAAATTTGGACACGGGCCGGATTTGGCCCTGGGGCCGGACTTTGGGCATGCCTGCAATAGACGCTTAAAGTTATCTTTAAAGATGAGGACACTTCATTAAGTTATATTTTCTATATTTTACAATGGTTCCATTTTTGTGTTTTTTGATCTAATGTTTTCAGGGTTTGTTTGCACAGTGTGTATGGAGATGTGATTACTGAACTAGAGGCCTTGCCCCAGACAGTGATACAATAAGACAGATGTGAAAAGATCATGGCATTTGATATAAATGAGCTGCGTTGAAAGAGAGACATGAGCTTATGTGTCTGAAGCAGGTCAAATTAGATTTGATCATTTTAGACATTTTTTTTTACATGTATGTCAAATTTTAGCTATGGATCAAGAACAACACCTTAGAATTTAAACTCATTCACCACTTCAATTCCCTTGTTATCAATGGTGACTAAAAATTAATTAAAACTCTCTTTCTGGGTTATGGCGGATTGGTGAGCGGTAGTAGGTCTCTGAGCTCCGTCCCACTGAACCTTATTTTGCACTCCCATCTGGCTAAAATGTCACTCAACCAACTTCGTCTGCCCTGGGATAATACGCTGCCACTATAGAGCTAGTATTGCTAACCAAAAACAAAATCAAATCGAGGAAAACCGAAGGATGCTAATGCTAACACGGACCCGTCCTCGCTGGTTGGGGAGCTAGTGGAGGAAGCTAGCGCATTCGGTCAATCTAGCGAGACCGTCATCTTAGCAGCCATTCACTCGTTAAAAACGGGATTCGAAGAAATCATATCATCCAACCAAGGGATAAAAGAGGCTATCACTGTTTTCTCTGAATTGTGTTTAGGTGGATTGTACAAGGCAATTATGTTGAAATTCATTTTAGGTGATAACATGAAATTTAAGATAGTGCATTCCAAGCCAGGAATATCCAAGTTGACCTCTGTACATTTAAAAATGTCCCTTACGTAAACCAGAACGACTCCTTTTCCTACTCCCCTGTCTCTCCAGAGGCAGGTGTACCCTGGAACATCAATCACGTTCGTAGGGGTGTGGCTTGTCAGCCAGGTTTCAGTCAGGGCTAGGAAATCTATGTTTGAATCCATTAAAAGGTGATGAATTTGGTCCCTCTTTGGTACAGTGCTTCGTATGTTCAGATGACCTCCTGTGACCCCTTTTGGGGTTTTTTTTGGATCCCATATCACCTTTGCTTGGTTTACCATTTGAAAGTATTCTACTGTTTTTTGTTGAAATTGTATTCTACTCTGTGCCATTTTTACTCTAAATCTCTCCTGTTGCTGAGAGAGGAGAGATGCAGGTGATTGAGTCTTGGGTGTAAAGATAGAGTCGGAATCTTTTTGTGGAGAAGACATATCTTTTTTGTTAATGTCTTGGGAGACAATCAAGTTGCCTTTAGTGATTGAACCCAGCTGCATACACAGGTTCGGACAGTCAAAGTCACATGCTCCTGTTGGAATCAGTGAGGGCTTCAGCAATTGAGGAAGAACTGAGTTCAGCTTTATGTTCACACCCAAGCATGTATCTGTCCCTGTTGTCTCTGTGTGGCCAATATTGTTGGTTGATGGGTTGGTTGAAGACATATCTTTGTTGTTAATTTCTTGGGAGACACTGAAGCTGCCCTTAGTGATTGAGCCCAGCTGAAGACACAGGTTCACACAGTCAAAGTCACATGCTCCTGTTGGAATCAGTGAGGGCTTCAGCAATCCAGGTAGAACTGAGTTCAGCTGTGTGTTCACACCCAAGCATGTATCCGTCCCTGTTGTTTCTTTGTGGCCAATATTGTTGGTTGATGGGCCAGGGTTCAGATGAGTGTCACCTCTAAGCAAGAATATGAATAAAAGAAAATATAATGCTTGTGATTTATTCTTTCTTCTGGTATACCGGTTGTTTTTATTTCCATCAAAAAGTTGATTTTTCTTTTGGCAGATTATTGTGTAGATAATTGAATATCCATTTCCAAAATACTAAGTATTGAAAAGCCAGTCATATGTTGAGAATACAAACAATTAACTGATAGTTGCTCATTTCCCATGAAGCATAGTCCAAGAGGGAGACAAACAAGCCATGAACAAAGCAGCAGCAAAGGAAAAACTGTCCCTGGGTATCCATCATATTGTTTTGGGTGATTGGATTTTCTGTCTACTCCATGATTTAAAGTTTGAAGGGAGTGAAACAGATCCCCTGAGCAAAACAGGAGGAATCCCAGACAAAGTGCTAGCAGCCATCGCAGTAGAAACCATGTGTAGCCATACCCTCTGTATTAGTTTGGAGC
Organism: Chascanopsetta lugubris; assembly: GCA_016785325.1. Lineage (NCBI taxonomy): Eukaryota > Metazoa > Chordata > Actinopteri > Pleuronectiformes > Bothidae > Chascanopsetta > Chascanopsetta lugubris. Next base: position 7,092 of record JAFBJT010005195.1, read on the forward strand.
AGCTCTCCAGATACACTTGAAATTAATCCTTGTTTGTTTGTAGCCTTGGTTGTCTTTTACACCAGCGGCATGGAGTGTAGAAACAGAGGTATGTATTGCCAAAAATTCAAAAAGGAAGAGATAAAGAGGATGAAAAGAGAGGACAGGCATAGAGCCTGACAAACCACTCCTACTCTCGGCAGCCATCTTGTTCAACACGTCTTTGGTGATGAGTAACAACAAACACCATCTCATCTAAACTCAAATGGATTTAAAAACAACATAACTTTATAATCAGTAAAAAATAAAATGCGTCAGGAATATAATCTACCATTCTGCACAAAAAAATACATGTGTAATATTTGAGAATTAGAGAGTTCTGTTTTGTAGACAATACCAGTCAAGATGAATAAATACCAAGAGTTCACCTATGTTACAGAAAAGCACTGGACGAATGGGGGTGGTTTTCTAAAGTGGGACTTTTATTTTGAAGGCCAAGCAAGCGAGGTTAGGCCTAGAGTAATGTACTTAAAGACGCATTGTTGACATGCCACCATTTTGAGGCGCTAGAAGGAGATGAATTTGCATTACATAGACAGAGCTCAATGAGCAGTTTGTCTCTCACATATACAGACAATCTGCTTGTGCTCTAATCCATCTCAAATCGATCAAGCACACTTTTATTGGTTTATTGCTTATGACACCTCAAAGTGACTCTCAGTGGCAACTGGGATAATGTTTCCATATGCTTCTACCATCACAATGCAGCACAGGTGAGGGTCCATGGGAAAGTGGGAGGGGATGCTGGGATCTTTTGTATGACAGCAGATTACAAAAAGAGGGCATTAGTGCAGCCACTGAGGCCTCAAAAAGAACGGGACAGAAAACAACTCTGTTACTCCTGTGTGACATCACTCAGCCTTAGGCCCTAATTGACGTGTAATCAGGTGAGGCAGTGCCTCACCTGTCATCACGGGAAGAAAGAAAATGTAAAATGAAAAAAATAAATTAAATGCTTGTATTTGTCCAGTGATTTGTAGTATGAAGTTATTTTCCATTTAACGCCACCATTTTAATTTTTTTTATTTCAAAATCGCTGAATTTTCACTTTTACCGTTCAAATACTGAGAGGAGACGTGCGGTGGAGGCGCGGTGCCTCATCGTGGATTGTGCAATGACTCGACTCACTAGGCAGTGGGACCATATTGCTGTCACTCTGTATGCCGCTATTAAAATGTCCAAATACTTCTGCTATTTAGACTAAATTTCCAGAGTTTAGGGGATGTATATAATGTACAGCGTTTTGGTCAACAACGGTGTGTGTAACGTGTTTCTTGTGCTCGCGGAGCGATCATAAAACGGCTGTGAAAAGGCACCAGGTGAGGCACGCTGTTCTCCTGCCTCATGGTAGGGAGCGCCGCTTGTGATCCCAGGTATTATTCTTGCATAAGTCCCGCGACAGGAGAAGACGCAAAACCAATGCATCTCTATTACTGTGTGTGCAGGCATGAATACTCGGGGGTTTGCGGGTGCAGGTGCTAATGGTCAGATATTCAGTGGGAGCGAAGTGAAGAAAACAGTCCTGCGCAGGGCTCTAGTCACTCAGTGCCTCACCAGCCATGAACTTCGCTGCACGTCACTGCCTTAGGGACACCACCCTCTTTGGTGCACTATTGCCAGACACTGACACTCAGCTATCCACCTCTCTCTCTCTCTCTCTCTCTCTCTCTCTCTCTCTCTCTCTCTCTCTCTCTCTCTCTTTCTCTTTCCTGGGTGTGGGCTGTAGGGAGCATATGTATCGTGTTTCAGTGCTGATACCGGGGAGAAACAAATCTATGATAGCAGCAAAAACATCTGACCTTTAAAGGTGCAGTGTGTTAGATTTGGGGACATCCAGAGGTGAAATTGCATGTTGTATCCATGACCTCATCCTAAACCTTTTGAGCATGCAGGAGAACCTATGGTTGACTATACTTGTCATTAAAACTCAGAAAATGCACAGTACGTCAACTCTGGGCTACTGTGAAAACATGGAAGAAAGGATCCCCTTCCATGTTTTTCTCTTATATGTAAATATACATTAACGGGCTCATTTAACGGTAATGGAAAAAATTAAACATTTAGGTGATTATACATTCATATAAATGTCAATATGTAATTGTTTTGGCTGAAATCGTACATGCTGCACTGTTAATGAAATCATGAGTCGAAGTGAAAGTTTGATGAGATTTGGTGAGATCTATTGGTGAAGTTGCATGTTGTATCCTTCACTGCACCCTTCACTTTGACCTACAGTGGCCCCTAGTTGTCTCAAAAGTTTAGTACGCCCACTATGAGCTATTGTAAAAACATGGCAGCCCCCATAGGGAGGACACGCTGATGTAAATGTACCTAAAAAGGCTAATTTTTGGGTAATGTAAAAGCAAGTAATGCACTGTAAAGAGGGCACTGTCCCCCCCATGCCTGCAGGGTTTATTTTGAGCCACGTGCCCTAAAGCAGTTCTCACAGATAACAGCTAATGGTGAGAGAGAGAGAGAGAGAGAGAGGGAGAGAGAGAGAGAGAGAGAGAGAGAGAGAGAGGGATGAGGTTGAGGGGGGAGTTGAGAGTGGGAAGGGGTAAAGAGAGATTCTTTTGTTCAAGTAAACATTTCACGATTTTCTTAAAGGTGCAATGTGTAAGATTTTGGTCATTTTTGTCACTTCTAAAACTATTACAAAACAATAACATACTGACATTTTCAAGAATGTATAATCACCTAAATAATTGTTTCCCCCTTTACCCTTAAATGAGCCCATTAAGGTATATTTCTATGGTCCTCTCGACGGGGTCCGCCATGTTTTTACAGTAACCCATAGTAGACGTACTGAACATCTTTTGAGTTTTAGTGACAACTCAAGTCTACCATAGGTTCTCCTGCATGACCAGAAGGGTGAGGGTGTGATGATGGATGCAACTATCTAACTATCTAATATATTTACAGCGGGAGCACGTGATACAATGTACAATACAATACAATACACACTTGTACACAGTGCAGCAGAGTGGCTCTAGAATAATATAAATATATTGCACTGGTGTGGCTGGACACACAGCTACTGTGTGTTCAGCACTCTTATTGCACTCAGATAGAAGGTGTTCGCCAATCTGGAGGTGCGGGCCTGGATGGACCTGTACCTCTTCCCTGAGAGCAACAGTGGGTGTGAACTGTCACAGGTGATGCTGGTGGCCCCGCGCAGGCACCTGGTGACGTAAACCTCCGACAGAGAGGACAGCTGTACCCCTATGGTCCTCTGTGCTGACTTCCTGACCCCTTCCAGGGCCTTCTTGTCAGCCTGAGAGCTGCTCCTGAACCACACCAGGATGTTGGGGGTCAGGATGCTCTCGACAGAGCACCAGTAAGGTCCCGGGACACGTTGACCCTCCTCAGTGACCTTAAAAAGTACAGCCGCTGCTGTGCCTTTTTCACAAGGGCATTGGTGTTGGTGCCCCATGTGAGGTCCCGAGAAATGTACTTGCCCAGGAACCTGAAGTCACTGACTCTCTCCACCAGGTCCCCTCGAATGAGAAGAGGAGCAAGCTCCACCTTCTTCCTCCTGAAGTCCAGCACCAACTCCTTTGTTTTTGAGGAGTTGAGTGCCAGATTGTTGAGGGAGCACCAGGCAGCGAGGTTCAGGACCTCCTCCCTGTAGGCCGTCTCATCACTGTTGTGAATCAGCCCCACCACGGTAGTGTCATCCGCAAATTTCACAAGGACATTGCTGTTGCGGGTTGACGCGCAGTCATGGGTGTAAAAGCAGAACTGAAGTCCACAAACAACATCCTCGCGTAACTGCCACATTTTTCAAGGTGTTGACACACCGTGTGGAGGGCTGTGTTGATGGCATCACCTGTGGACCTGTTGGCTCTATATGCGAATTGGTGCTGATCGAGGCTGGGAGGCAGAAAGGATTTTACATGCCTCAGGACCAGTCTCTCAAAGCACTTCATCACAGTTGAAGTGAGAGCCACAGGTCTGTAGTCATTCAGGCCACTGATCGACGGCCCCTTGGGGTTGGGTACGATAACTGTGGTTTTCAGGCAGCTGAGGACTGTGCAGGCAGCTAGTGAGAGGTTAAAAATGGTGGTAAAACCCCCCCGCTAGCTGGTCTGCACAGCCCCTCAGTACCCTCCCCTGGACGCCATCAGGACCAGCAGCCTTAGACGGGTTCACACTCCTTCTAAATCCAGACTGAAACATTTCAAATAAAGTATTGCTCTGCAGGTGATCACACAATTGGGCTGCTACGGCTTTTTCCAAAATCTTTGATATAAAGGGGAGATTAGAGATTGGTCTGTAGTTAGCTAGGATGCCACCGTTGAGGGTGGGCTTTTTAAGTAAGTTTCATTACTGCTACTTTAAAGGCCTGTGGGACGTAGCCACTCAGTAACGAAATATTAATTTGGTTTAATATAGTACGACAAATTTGTGGGAGGGCCTCTTTAAGGAGTCTAGTTGGTATAGGGTCCAACTGACATGTTGATTTGTTGGACGAGACCAGTGAGGTCAGCTCAGAAAGGTTTATGAAAGTAAATGTGTCTAAATATACATCTGGAGCCACCACTGGATCTAAATGAGCAATATTGGACTGTGTTTTGCTGATATGAGGAGGGAGGGGGTGGTGAATTCTATCTCAGATTTTTTCTATTTTATCATTAAAAAAGTGAATAATATCATTACTGTTCAGAGATAGAGGGATTGATGGATTTGTTGCTCTATGGCTCTCTGTCAGCCTGGCTACACTTCACCTCTAGATGTTACCAAATCTTACCCACTGCACCTTTAAAGGAGTCCTATTATGAAAAATCAAAATCTGAGGTATTCCGTCAGTGGCACCGAGCGTATCGTCTCCACGATGAGATAGTCCGCTCGTGACTACCGCCTGAGTGTTGACGCTCCCGCAATATGCTGCTGCTGTAAAACGGGACAGGAAAAAATGAAACCAGAAACAATCATTGTGCCTCAGTTCCAAGCATATTAAACAATTACACAATATTTATTATTACACCACAACACTATGGAAAAAAAAAATGTTACTTTACCTTGACATAGCTTGTCAGCAATTGTAGGAATCACCTGTCCTTTTCTACCTGTCTAAATTTTTAGCATATGTTGTACATCGCTTTGGATAAAAGCATCTGCTAAGTGAATTGTACAATTGTCGAATTGTATTTTGTCATCGGTAAACGGCGGCAGGGCTTTGTGCAATGTCCCCTCTGATTTTTCATGTGTCTGAGCATACGCACAAACTCCCTGAGAATTCCTTGGACCACTGTGAGCAACATCAGACAATGCATACTGTGGTCACACCAGAATCACACCTGTACAAAACCTGAGATCATAACATGGCTTATTAAAAGAATCAAATTACAGCAGTAATTTCAGTGAGATTACTTTTAATATAAAATATTTGGTGGAAATGAAAAAGACAAAAACCATCAAATTCACATCAAAGCATTAACATTTTGAACAATGACATTTATGCTGAAGGACAAGCATGTGATAGTGTAAACTTTAGTAAGTCATTGTCTGTAAAACGTATAATTACATAGTTTTTATTAATTTCTACTACTCATCTAGTAAAAGTGAAAGACACACACAATGAAAATGATGAGTGGAAGAGAGCGCTGCTGTGTGTGCTCGTCTCGTATGTCACCACAAGGGGGCATCATAACCCTATTGATGAGACAGAGAAAAATAAATTAATGGAATTAAATGAAAATTCTTAATAAATGACTGAGTAGAATGCTTTGATGTCAAGTGCAGACCACTCCTTTAATTCATCCTCTGGTAAAGGAGCATCCAAGTAGTCACAGAACTAACGAATAAAAAGAGTAATCTCACTTATGTTGCTGCCATCAGCTGATGAGGTCCTCATCACATCTTTGACACGGTCGCTCCACTGAACATCCTTCTCATCCTTCAAGGATTGGGTACGCAACCTCTCAATCTTTGCTCTTGCAAAGCAGTGCCCTTTCATCACAGTCAGGTTGCGTCTTTGAAAAGAAAGGCAGAGCTGTGCCAGCTCACCCAAGACATCTCCCAGAGCAACGAGAGTAACCTAGAACTTTGAATTACTCAGCAATTGATAGCAGTACTTTTCCACTGGATCTCTGTTTGTGGGTTCTCTTTTGTAGTATTCTTCCAGCACAGTGTAGTTCCTCAGAACAGCATTCACCACTTGGTGCTGCGACAGCCATCGTTTTATAGTTGATGTCATTTTCCTCCCTGTATTTAACATACAGGACTAGCATTTTGCGCACTGTTGTGTCTGTGCTCTCATCTCCTATCAGAGTATGCCAGTGTGCATTTTTAACATTGCACATCGTCTCATTCTGCTCTCATTGATTGAGTTCACAAATTCAAAGGCATCATTTTTGCTTCGCCAGCTTTCTGGTATACTCACATACTTTGCCATGTGATCGTGAATTTTACTGCGTATGGAGGATTCCTCATTTATTTCGATCTTTTGCGCTCTCCTGTAGTAATGCACCAATCCCCATTCCCATCTTGCGTCCTCGTACAATTCCAATAGCATTCAAATGAGCTTTCTGCTGAAGGTGACGTTCGAGGTAGTAACAACTTCCATTCAGTCCACACTTTTCTGCCCGAAAACTCGCTTGCTATTTTGGCCTCGCTGCATGTTTTGCAGAGCAACGAGTGGCTGTCGGACGAGTGGCTGTCGTCCGACAGCCACTCGTCCGACAGCCACTCCATCTTAAAAGAAGAACCACATTTCTTCTTTACTTTGGCTTGGTGAGTGGATGTGCAACGGCCCGTTCGTTTCACCATTACAGTACAGGTGGATTATATTTTGTGTGCCGCATCTGACTTGCTGTGCACCTGGACCCCTGAAGCACTCCCAGGACGGGCAGACTTGCAATAGATGTTACATAGAATGTTCAATAATAATACGCACATTCTAAATGTAAATGATTAAATGTTTAAGTCTGTCTTGGTTTAAGTCCATTTCGATCTCGGCTTGCCCGCACGTTCAGGACCCACCGCCAGTCATGTCCTCGTCACCATCCTGGCTTCGTCCCATTCACCAACATCAGCATAACTGGAAAAACAGTAGAAGATCATTTAACATGTGGTGCATGTGGTTTTATGGGTTAAATGTAGAAGGGGGAAATAGGATTTGTGGCAGAAAGGAGAAATAGAGGACAAGGGTGCTCAGTCTATGTGCTCATACTAAGTGCATGATGTGAAATTACCCCCAGCATTCTAGGCCTATAGCATCTTAGTGTGGACTATTCAACTCAGGTCTCGTCTGATCTAGTTTTGACTATCAGCTATGTCAAAGAGGTAAGTTTTGAGTCTCACCTTAAAGGTAGAGACAAAATCAGACTTCCGAACTGAGAGTGAGAGCTGGTTCCACTGGAGAAGAGATTGGTAGCTAAAGGTTCTACCACCTGTTCTACTTTTATTAATTCTTGGAACAAACAGTAGGCTTGAATTTAGAGAGTGATCTATTTGAATAGTAGGGAGTGATAAGATTAAGATTCAGTTTTATCGTCACAGGACATGCAGCACATGCTGGGGGATTCACACAGACACACACATGCCGGCGAAATTGAGTCCCTGCATATAACCCATCCTGGCTTGTTCTTCCTCCGGGGGAAGTGAGGAGCAGTAGCCAGCCATTTTCCCGGTGTTGGGGACCAACTTCTTTTCAGGAGATGGCTTCGCAATGTTTTTTATAGGGGATTTTTATGGAAGGTGGAATTCCCCGGCTCACACGGGAGAACATGCAAACTCCACACAGAAAGGCTCCTGCACAGGGAATTGAACACGGGACATTCTAAATGTGAGGCAACAGCTTTACCAACTGAGCCACTGTGTTCTCAAATGTAAGATGGCTTAATTATTTTTCTGCCTTGTAGGTAAGAAGTAGGATTTTAAAATCTACTCTACTTTTTAGTGGAAGCCAGTGTAAGGAAGACAAGACAGGGGTTAGTTTTTTTCTGTGTTAAGAAGAAGAAAGTTCTGGGTCATCCATATCTGAATGTCTTTAAAACAATCCTGGAGTTTAATCGAATGGTTTGGGTCATCAGGCCTTGCGGATAAGTACAGCTGGGTCTCAGTGCAGTGAGAGCAGTGGAAATTTACATCATGTTTTCTGATCATGTTGCCTAATGGCAGCATGTATAGAGTAAAAAGAATTGGACCGAGTATGGAACCTTGTGGAACTCCATAGTTAACTTTAGTGCGTATGGAGGATTCCTCAATTACATTAACAAATTGAAATCTGTCTGATAAGTAGGATTTAAACTAGGCAAGTGCTATACCTCTAATCCTAACATCTTGTTCTAATCTATTCAGTAGGATCTCATGGTCTTTAATTTCAATTTGTTAATTTGTTATTATGAATGAGGAATCCTCCAAATGCTACACTGAGATCCAGCAGGTCTAGTATGGAAACAAGTCATTTTTCAGCGGCCTTGAGAATACCATTTGTTACCCTTAATAGTGCAGTCTCTGCTATGGTCGATTCTAAGTTCAGACTGAATTCAATCAGATTCTATCTTTGATTTTTTCTATTTTATCATTAAAAAAGTGAATAAAACCTGCACTGCTCAGAGATAGTGGGATGATTAGTTACTCTATGGCTCTCAGTGGCTACAGTGCTGAAGAGGAACCGGGAGTTGTTCTTGTTCTCCTCTATTAGCTCTGAGTAATAAGTGGTTCTAGCTTGTCGCAGGGCTTTTCTATCCGTCTCAAAGCTGTTCCTCCACAAGACATAGTGACTGTCGTTAAGTGTGGAATGCCATGTTCTTTCTAACCTGGATGTTTTTAGTTTTAAGGTTTGAGTTTGAGCATTGTACCACAGAGCTAACTTCTTTTTAGTGACAAACCTCTTTTTCTGAGGGACAACAGCATTTATGGCCGTTTATAATACTAAGCTTGTGCTGTCAACTAGGTTATTGAGCCATGTGGGAGAGACGTTTATAGCCTTCATCTGCTGAACTGATACATGGCTGGAGGGCGGATGAGAGCCGTTCTTTAAATTCTTGAACGAAGCTGTCTGATAAGCAGCGACTGTAATAACATTGCTGTTTTAACTCAGTAACATAAAATGGAAAATTCAAATGAGAGCAGACAGTGGTCATATAGCAAGGGGTTATAGTCAAACACTAATAAGTCATCGATTTTTATGCCATATATCAGAACAAGATCAAGTATGTGGTTAAAACTTCTTCTTTCGTGTAATGTCAGAGGTCCATCTCGGTGTCGCATAGCCATGCCAACATCTCTGGTCCAAGGTCAAAAAGTCTGGCTTCTGATTGTGGTCTGTATAAGGGGCAGGTGGTGATTATATGGTCGGCAGTCTGCTCAGGGTCCCCACACTCGCGTGCCGCACTGTCCGCCAGGCCCCACTTCTTCATTGATGTTTTGAAGCAACCAACCCCAGTTCGTAAACAGTTCAGAGTGGTCCAGTGCCGGCGTGGCAGATCGTCTCCTCCTACGGCACCATCTCCTGGATCCCAAATGTAACGATGAATGTGGGAGGGCCCAGCTAACTCCCACCCCTGCTTCCTAGCTGCTGCCAACCATGCATCTTTGGAGGTTTCCTCAGAGGTGGAATTGGGCATCTCTTGTGCTGCCTTGTTGTAGGGGTGGTGAGACTTGAGTCTGCTTGGGGGCGCTGCTGTTGTTGTGATGTTGTGCAAGACATGCCAGTCATGCTTTTGGGCTTTCCTGGCCAGGGCGAGGGTGGCAGCCTCCCGCCGGAGGCCTGCCGGGGATAGTCCTGCAAGGACTAGCAAGAGGAACACAGGGTTAGGCTTCAGGCATCTGGTTATAATACGGAGAGCGTTGTTAATAGCCACGTCAATCTTTTTCCTGGGCTTCTGCTCCAGACTGGGGCGCAATATTCTGCTGCAGAAAAGACGAGGGTTTAGGTGGACAGTTGCAGCGTCTTAGCGGAGGCTCCCCAGGTTGTTCCAGCAAGGCGGCGGATCAGTGTGACCCTGGATGTTACCTTGGCCCTGATATCTTCGATGTGTTGTTTGAAGGACAGTGTGCGATCCAGATGAACGCCAAGGTACTTGGGAGTTTTCTGGACCTCAATTAGTACCTCAAGTTCCCTCCTTGCTTCTCTGATGCTAAGATGGTATGCTGCTGTGACTATCTTACCGATGCTGAGCTGTAGACGCCATCTTCGATGGTATGCTACCATGGTGCCCATGCTTTTGTTGAGGCCCTCTTCCATCGCCTTCTATGTTGGTCGTCTTAGCATGATGGCAAGATCGTCCGCATAGCCATACTTTCTAGAAGATATGTCAGGTAGATCATGTATGTATATATTGAACAGCATCTGCGAGAGAACCGACCCCTGCGGTACCCCGTTCCTCAGTCTTCTGAGCCTACTGCACTGGCCACTGCTGGTCTGGAGGACAAAGCTGCGGTTGGAAAGCGTATCCATGATGAACTTCACCATATGCCGGTCCGGTATTGTCCTCAACAGCTTCAGGTGGAGTCCCCGGTGCAACGCGGTGTCGTAGGCGGCTGCCAGGTCCAGGTACACTACCCCAGCTTTCTCGTTGTCCTGGAAGCTGTCTTCGATGTCCTGGCAGAGTAGTGTTACCTTTCCAGGATCTTAAATGGGACACAGAGCAGCGAGATGGGTCTGTATGACTTGGGATCTTCCGCAGGTTTATTAGGCTTGGGCAAGGCTATGACAGAGGCGCAGCGCCAAGTCTTTGGAAGCTTTAATCTCCGGTAACATGATGTGACAAACTCCGGGTGGATGTTGTCCCGGCCTGGAGATTCCTGTTGTGCTTCATCCGCCTACACTCGAGGTTGCCCTTTGAGTGATCCACAAACATTTTTGGAAAGCCCCCTAATCCTCCTGTGAGAGAATAGCATTGTGCATGCAGACAACAGGATTATCAAACAGAGGTATGTTGCTTTTTTTGGTCTGGGATTACACAGGTTGAAGCTGGTTCTGATCCAGTGCAGTGCACTTGTGCATAAAAGATGACTTTTACTGTGATACTCAACTCTCTGGTCACTACAAGTTACTGTAGAAGATTATTGATTTTATGCCTTTCACTTCATCAATAAAACACTGAAAGCCAAGTTCTTTCTATGACAGTTTATTTGCTTTACTACTCCATTTACCTCCATGGCTCACTGGGCACTTCCAACCACCTCTATATATGATGAGTCCTTGATTATAATGGTTCTGTCAACCATGAACCATAACTAATCTATCGTGAGGAAATACAGATGCTAGTATGGAACAAAGTGCCATGATACCATGATATACAGGTGCTTTAACTAAGGTGTACACTGTCATCTGCACTGGCATATAAATAACTAAGTTAACTGCACAAAATAACTATTTTGGTTTATTTTTCTTGACATTTTTTTAACCATCACTGCACCAAAATATCACTGGCACATGTTTGGTTCGAACTGTTTACTCAGTTCTCATCAGAGACTTAACGGACAAAACAGAAAACAGAAAACAGTTGCACATTTTTTTAATTACTACCACCACCATTTACAATGTACACATTGTCACATTTCAACCATTCATTGCTTGTACAAGCTTAACCAGTACACAGAGGAACAATTGGTTGAGGGCAGCATCATACCCCTTTGCTCACACACATCACTCAACTGGATGTGCTGGTCAAGCTGGGCCCAGTTCAGCGCCTCTTCAACCTGCATCTATTAAAATGTAGCCAAAAGGTAGCCATACTGCCACACAGCTGACACAGGCAGGATGTTGCACTGAGCACCCAAAACCACCAGCACACAATATCCATACAAGATGATCTTGATAAACAGCAGCTTACTGCCTACACCTGGATGGTGTAATCGCACGGAAGGCAGCAATGTTTGGCTTTGGCAGCGGAGCAAGGTGCAGGGCATGCAAAGGTGCTGGGAGCTACAGCAGGAAAAGTTGCAAAAGAGGGATTTGCTGAGCCCAGAATAGCCAACATCCTCTCCTTTAGTTCGGACAATCTGCGGTCTCAAGAGTTCGTTGATTGTAAAAAGGCTGTCTGCCAGTTTAGGAAGGAAGCAGGAAGACTTTGAATGCGTTGTACATACCAGTGGCCGGAGGATCCTCCAGCAGCCTCATTGCTCGAATGGTCATTCGGGCATCCAATGCCCGCACAACATGGAAGTATTTTGTTGTGGCTGCAGAAGAGCGCACACAGGACCCAAAGCCTGGAGCACCAGGAGCCCTATCAAGACCCCAGTAAGAGATTGTGCCAGTCACCGGGCAGCCAACAACCTGGGCACCCGCCAAGGGGGCAGGCTGGGGACAGCCACGATGCCCCAGTGTCCCAGGGGTGCCCCCTGCCCCCACAGCACAGCCACAGCACCAGTTCTCTCTGCCTTTTCCCTGATATGGAGTCACAGTGGGAGCAGAACCCCACAAACCCCGCACCCATGGAGGCAAGGGTAGAGCACAACCACCCGGGACCTTCTGCCCCGGCCCCATGGAGTTTCCCCCTAAGCCTCTGGTCCCATCGGGTTCGTGAGGAGGTGAAAGAAGGGGAAGGGATAGGCCACGGCCGCAGCCGCGGCTCTGCAGGTTACCCCTTCCACCCCTGAACAAATCTAATTTGTTCCTCTAACAGTGTCATCTTAACTGGATATTCCTTGTTATCCAACTGTAGCGTTTGTGTACTCTCTTGTTGCATTGTGTAAATGAAGAGAGGGAAACCATCACTTTTTGGTCTTCTCTATTTATTTTGCGGGATCTGGCAGAGGGGTTAATATCACAGTCAGTCTGCGTCATCTTTCACACACACACACACACACACACACACACACACATCTCACACAGGAGAACAGCACAGCTCAACTTCCCCCAAAAGTCAAAGTGAACAAGAAAAAGTTACAAACCGTACCTCGCAGAGGGGTTAATTTCACAGTCAGTCCGCGTCATCTCTCAACCACAAAAATCTCACACTGCAAATATAAAATACAAAGAAAATACATCAGCCACGCTGTAAATCAATAACAACCGCCATTGACTTTTTATATAAGAAAAAGGACATGCTCAGCTATTCAGAAGTCACACATTTTACAACATAAACCACTCCTTGACGATAGATTTTAGCTTATTATATCAGAACAATGGCGGAGTTGTAACATGTGCACCTACCAGGAGAACAGCACAGCTCAACTGCGGCTGTTCCGCTGGGGTGACCAACCCAAATCCACAGGGGTGCTGCATTCAATGACAATTGAGATGCAGTGTGCGAAGGGCATTTCCTATGACAAGTGGGATCACCCATTACAACTACATTACACAACATCCATATCAATTTATTTACTTGTTTTATCTTAAAATATATTTTTTTCAAATGTTTTAAAAGTTAAAGGTGCAGTGTGTAATTTCTGTGGGCAAAATGAAGATGTTTTTATGAACAACTAAATAAACAAATTGTACTTTTCATCACCCTAGAATGAGACTTAAATGTTCACATTTGGACTATATGCAGGCTGCGATGTTGTACCATGTTTTTACAATAGCACCGGAGTGTTCGCTATAACATGCATCTGACACACTGCACCTTCAAAAGGTGCAGTATGTAAGAGTTCGGTGAGTTTTTGTCAATTCATTTTTACAAGTGTATCATCACCCCAATGTATGACTTGCTTTTTACATAAACCTAACCATACCTAAAATTGACCAATTAATGTTGTAGTGAGCCCTCTTTTTACAATAGCCCAGAGTGGACGCATTAAACTGCAATATTCTCTTTTTAACTCGGAAATGTACCAAGTCTTGGTTTCTGATGTTTCATGGACAATTAATCACCCAAATGAATAACTGAATAACAGAGAACTCACCCTTTGATCACCTGACCTGTTCCAGGCATTTGGCCACGCCTACTCCACCCAGCGCAAGGTAGCAGAGGATGGGGAGACCAATGAGGAGACGCTGCTGCAGGAATCTGCCAACAAAGAGGCTTACTATGTGGGCCACATCCTGGAGCTGCAGTCGGAGCTGAAGCACAGTCGCTCGACTGCTTGCAACTCTCAGGCTGACAACGAGCATTTGAGCACCCTGCTGCAAGAGCTGAGAGAGGTACTGTCCAGCAACAAATATACAGTGTCATCAGTGCCCGTTCTTTCATAGAAGCAAGCCGGAGGAGGCAAAATGCATTTGGAATCAGCTGACCACATCTCCCATACACTGTCATACACATTGTCAACTTGCAGTTTCAGTTCATGTCCTGTCTCTGCAGACTAATGAAATGTTGGAGCTGCAGCGCAGCCGCATGAGGGAGGAGAGCAGAGAGTACAAGCTTCGAGAAGCTCGGCTTCTGCAGGACTACACTGAGCTGGAGGAGGAGAACATTTCTCTACAGAAGCTCGTCTCCACCCTGAGGCAGAACCAGGTACTATTCAGACACATGGACAGAATACCTTTGTCCAGTACAGAGTGGTGGAGCATCTGTTGTTGGCTTTTGAAGTCACTTACATTTAAAGGTGCAGTATGTAAGATTTCAGTAATTTTTGTCACTTCTAAAAATGATTGCAAAACAATTACATACAGACATTTCTATGAATGTATAATCATCTGAATGCTTTTTCCCCATTACCCTTAAATGAGCGGACTAATGTGTATTCACATGATGAGTGGGTCCTCTTTATAGGGGCCGCCATGTTTTTACAGTAGCCCAGAATGGACATACTAAACATCTTTTGAGTTTTAATGACAAGTGAAGTCTACCATATGTTCTCCTATATGATTAGAAGGGTGAGGGTGAGATGATGGCTATAACACGCAGCTTTACCTCTAGACATCACCAACAGTGTACACACTGCACCTTTAGTGACAAATTTATGGATCTCGTGCAATGTTAGCTTTTGCTGTATTGTTGCATTTAAATAGCACAGAATGCAGTGTAAATATAACATTAAACCTCCTAATAGTTACTAATGCATGGCAATGTGGAACAAGCATCATGCAATCGTTAATTTTCATTGTCACTGTATTTTTATTTATGGGAACCTACTCAAGAGTCAATAGTTAAGATTGAGGTTATTTTATTTTCATGAACAATTCCAAACATGTATCCATCTCACTCTCTCTCTCTCTCTCTCTCTCCCTCTCACTAACACACACATGGACACACAAACACAAAC
>JAFBJT010005195.1:32464-55085 GCA_016785325.1 Chascanopsetta lugubris
TGTCGGAGCAGGAGAGCCAGGGGAGGAGCCAAGAGGTGGAGATCGAGGAGGATGTGGAGGAGAGCAATGAGATCTTACCCAACGGCGCTCCGCCGGTGACGGAGGGGCTCCCGGCCGCGGGACCGGACAGGGACGAACACTTTGTGTGGAAAAACCACATCCAGTCGGAAGCAGAGCCGCTGACGGTGGATCTACGGGACGTGAAGTACAACCACACCAGCGACAACAACGCGACACAACTGGATCTGTCTCTGCAGTACGATGACTACGACCAACAGGTAGCGTTTCCTATAAAGCTGCAGATCATCGATAACTTCGATTCGATTCAAACGATTATTTGAAGAGGCGGAAACAAAAATAGTGCAAATGTTAAAAGACGTGTCTGATAATGACGAAATGATCATTATCCGACTTCTCACCTGATCTTTTCATGTCTAGCCGTCCTATAGGCACCATCACTGGGACGTGTGTGTGTGTGTGTGCGTGTGCGCGTGTGTGTGCGCGCAAGCGGGCTTGCGCTCACCTTATAAGCGTTGGTGAATGAGAAGCAGCGTATGTTTCGTCAGTTCCGTAAACAGTTACAGCAAAACACGAATTCAAGATTCGATTCTTCAGTTCTAGTCTCCTGTGTCTGTTTCCGTTGATTTAGTGCCTCGAAATCATGAAGACCTAACATCACGGCCATCTTACTTTCCTCGCTTTTTCCAGTTTAACAGCACGTCGGATATATTTTCCTCGGATTACGTGAATCCGCGCTCCGGAGGGTTCAGATATCGGACGTATTACATCGCAGCGGAGGAGATCACCTGGGACTATGGCATCAGAAAACCTCATCAGCTCATCAAACCCAGGTACCGGTCATAGTTCACCCTGGGTCTTAACCCCTCATCCTGTTCCAGCGATTTCATTCACAATTAAGTGATGTGATTACACAGCAGGGGGGTTTTCTGGGTCAGACACGTGACAATGGGAACATATTGAGAACTTGTTGGCACTTTTTGGCGCATATCACTGCTGCAGCAGGAAGCACAGTGTTTCTCTTTACAGCACATCAATGCAGGTGTGGGGCCTCATCACCAAAAGCTCTGTAATGGGTTTTATTTGAAAGTTGAAAGAAGAATGAAGTACGGACGGAGAACAGCGCCTCCCCCAGAAGCTTGTTCTTCACAACCGTCTTTAGACTCGAGTTTATGAGAAAATCCTTTGCGCCAGACCTTTATAAAGAATCAGTGCTGTTCCTTCAGGGAGATGCGTCGAGGGATGAGGAAGTTCCTGCCCGAGTATAAGAAGGTGGTGTTTCAGGGCTACAAAGGTGAGGCCTTCCTCCATCCCGTTCACAGAGGAGAACTTCAGCAACACCTGGGAATCATGGGGCCGGTCATCAGAGCGGAGATCAATGATCTGGTCACCGTGAGTGAAGCTGCGGCCCGAGTGCAATCGAACGACAAACGGAGGAATCGAGGTTTTCTGCCTCCACTTCCACGTCCGACACAAACTCACGCCGTCTCTGTCTTTCCCAGGTGATCTTCAAGAACAAGGCGTCCAGGCCGTACTCGTTTCACCTCCAGGGAGTGTACGACCGCAGCCAGGGCGCCGGCATCGCGCAGACCCACGCCCCCTCGGCGCCGCCGGGGGTCCCCGGTGAGCCTGTGGCCCCCGGGGAGATGCGGACCTACAACTGGAGGATAAGCAAGAAACAAGGACCCACTGACAAAGAGTTTGACTGCAAGACTGCAGCTTACTACTCCACCGTGGACAAGGTGTGTCTCCACCGACAGGGTTTCCTAAACTTAATAGAAAATTAAGAAATAAAACATTTGAATATAATACTCATTTGACTAAAAAACTTTCCTTAGGCTTGCCCTATTATATTACAAATTAGAGACTGTAAAGAGTTTTACAAAAAAGATTCTTTGCTCGTTGGTCGTGTTGCCAAATTAATTCAAGATTCAAGAGGTTTATTGTCTTATGCACAGTCAAACAGTTCAAACCTTACAATGAAAGACTTTCTCTGTCCGTCTCCAGTCGCACGTACATTTTTAAAACATAGTATAAAAAAGAGAAGTAAAAAAACGATACAAGGTCAGAGTGCAAAATTGACGTTAAGTTCAGAGTTTAAGAAAATAAAGTGCTCCGTGCCTTTCAGTAAAAAACTGCACTCTCAATGTGAAGAAGGTTCTGACGATTTCCAGATCAGATGATTTTCAGCAATTCAGACAACAATTGTCTTATCTGGTGTGTTGGCGTCGATTTTGAACTTTAAGAAAGTTCTCAGTTGGTCAGAGTCAAATACAACTTTGCAATCACAAACCATCTCCACCACTGAGTGACACATCAATGGATCGATACGTTTTGGATTCAAACCCATTCTTTGTCTGAGCAGGAGAGGGACCTTCACTCGGGTCTGATCGGTCCTCTGGTGATCTGTAAGCCCGGCACCCTGCACCCCCGTCTGCACACTCAGCCGGACGTCCAGGAGTTCTCCCTGCTCTTCCACAGCTTCGATGAAACCAAAAGCTGGTACCTGGAGGAGAACCTGCAGCGCCACTGTGCCCCGCCCTGCCAGGTGGACACCAACGACCCCTGGTACCACACCAGCAACAGGTTTGCAGGTGATGAAGACGTACTGGGGCAGATTGTTATATATATATATATATATTCGTTGAGACCGTCTTCCTGTAACCTGTACGTTTTCCCCGCGCAGCGATAAACGGTTACGTGGCCGAGACACTTCCTGGTCTGTTGGTGGCTCAGCACCAGCGAGTGAGGTGGCACCTGCTGAATGTGGGGAGCGATGGAGAGTATCACGCCGTGCACTTCCATGGTTTACCTTTCACCCTTCGCACCGACGAGGAACATCGCATGGGCGTCTACAGCCTCTTCCCTGGTAAACTTGCTGAAATGGCTTTTATTCTTTTAAAGGCGCGGTGCGTAAGATTCTGGTTCTTTTTGTCACTTCTAAGAATATTACAAAACGATTACATACGGACATTTTCATACATTTGTAATCACCTTTTTCAATAACCCTAAAATGAACCCATTCATGTTTATTCACAAGAGGAGGTGGGTCCTCTCTACGGGGGCCGCCATGTTTTTACAGTCGTAAAAGTGGACGTGCTAAATTTTTTTTTTATTTGATTTCACAGATCCTACGTTTTAACAAAGGTTCTGTACATGAATGGAATATTCAAAGGAATGTGTGGAAAATGTTCCGATCAAATGAAAACAAAATGGCACGAGACATCATCGAAACGCTATTTGAATAATTCCACAATGTCCTGCCATTGTATGTCATTAAATGTTCACTGCCACTGATTTATTCCCTGACCAGGAGTGTTCGGCACCGTGGAGATGAGGCCCCCCACAGTGGGCACATGGCTGGTGGAGTGCACCATAGGAGACTATCAGATGGCGGGAATGAGGGCCAAACTGCTGGTGTACAATCAATGTGGGGGAAATCATCACATTTGGGAGATTTTAAAGCGCCAGTTACATAGAGCGGGAAATTTGACGAGCTGTGATTTTCTTGTGTCTGCTTCCGCGCAGGGTGTGTTTTACCACTGGGCATGAAATCTGGAAGAATTGAGGATTCCCAGATTACAGCATCAGATCACAAAGGTAATTCGTTGCTTTGTTTTTTGTTTTGTTTTTCATTTTAACATGAGAAACACGGCTTCTATTCTCAGCAGTTCTTGTTGAGAGAGAACTCAAATGACTACTGTGCAGAAACAAGTTGAAACCTGGATGTTCCCCTCAGTGAACTGGATGATAAACGTACATAATGTGTGTGCACAGATTCCTGGGAGCCCAGATTGGCTCGGTTGGATCAGTCCGGTTACATCAACGCCTGGATGGGCAGAAACAAGATGTCATGGATCCAGGTGGGACACTGCGTCTAATTCTATACATCATTTTAAAGGTCAAGTCCGTCATTCAGCCCTGTGCTGACTCACCCGTCACTCGCGGTGTGACTCCAAGGATCTAAAGGATTCCATTTAAAGGTGCAGTGTGTAAGATTAAGGTCATTTTTGCCACTTAACAAAACATTTGACATTTGACATCACGTAAATGTTTTTTTTGTTTTTTTCCCACTACCCGTAAATGAGCCTGTTAATTTCAATTTACATAAGGACGGGGGTCCTCTCTATGGAGGCCGCCATGTTTTTACAGTAGTACATGTGGACGTACTCACTGACGTTGACCATTGGTTCTTCTGCAGGCTCAGAATTGTGGCAAATGTTACACACTGCACCTTTGACATGATGTACACCAGTTATGGCCTCCACCTTTAAACCTGTGTCTACCACAGTGTGTGCTGACCAGTGTTACAGACACAAGATCCCATGCAGTGATGTGTAGTAATAATAATAATAATAATAATAATAATAATAATACTGTCCATGTTGCCAGGTGGACCTGCAGTGGCCCATGCTGCTGCACGCTGTGCAGACTCAGGGCGTCAGGTCCAAACTCAGGGACCATTACATCACAGTCTTCACCGTCTCCTACAGTCTGGACCAGGAAACCTGGAACACATACAAAGGAAACAGCACCAGGCAGAACTATGTAAGCCCCCCCCCCCCCCACCCCACCCCCCACCCCTCATGCCCCTGGATTATGCTTCATGTAAGCCCCCCCCCCCTCCCCACCCTCCACCCCTCATGCCCCTGGATTATGCTTCATGTTTATCAGTAATAAAATGTTGATGCTACAGGAAATGAGTTTTCCGGCTCTGCCGAGGCGGAGCTGGAACACGAGCACTCGGGGGACACGGTGTTCCCAGAACAGACCTTGTGACCTTTGACATTGATTTAAAGGTGCAGTGTTTCCGATTTTTGTCACTTCCAAAAAAACATTCCAAAACAATTGCGTACTCTCATATATTCATAATCACCTAAATGTATTGTATTCTGCCATTACCCTTAAATGATCCCTGTAATGCACAGTTACAACAGGAAAGTGTCCTTTCTACGGGGGCCGCCATGTTTTTACTGTAGCCAAGAATGGACGCACCAAACATCTGCTGAGCTTTCACAACAACTGAAGTCGACCGTAGGTTCTCCTGAATGCTCCAAAGGGAAGGGTGAGGTGAGGGACGCAACACGCAACGTCACCAATAGACGTCAGCAAATCGTACACACTGCACCTTTAAAGATGGCTGAGAGGGACCACTACCATATGAGCGTGTGCACTTTTTAAACTCCTGACGCACATCGTACTCTCTGAGGAGCCAAACGATGAGTTTCGTACCTCCAGTCAACGCGCAGCAGCGTGCGCCTCGAGCGAAGGAAGATGCAAATTGAAAGACGATCGATGATCGAGGAGGAGCGGGACTGAATGTGCCGGCGCCTCTGTTGTAGATCTTTCATGCAAACATGGACAGCTCCAGAGTGAAGGACAACCACTTCTCTCCACCGTTTGTGGCTCGTTACATCAGGATTCAGCCGCTGAGCTTCGTGCAGCGACCTGCTCTCCGACTGGAGCTGCTGGGCTGCGATCTCAACAGTGAGTTCCCCTGAGAGGATTCACCCGGGTCATGATGATGATGATCCTGTGAAATGACCTACTTATTGTGTGTGTGTGTGTGTGTGTGTGTGTCACCAGGCTGTTCTCTCCCTCTCGGGCTGCAGAGAGGGTTGATTCCTGACGGGAGCTTCAGCGCCTCCTCGTCTCACTCGTCTTTTCTGCGGACCTGGAGCCCGAGTCTGGCCCGGCTCCATCTGGAGGGCAGCGCCAACGCCTGGAGGCCAATGGTGAGGAAACGCACCCCGTCACAACCATTCACAGATTCATGTCACCATTCATCGTTTTAGAGCTCAAACCTTTCATTCATGTTTTGCTGTAACTGTTTAAGGTTAAGGACCTGAGGAACCATACGCTGCTTCTCATTCAAACTCACTCATAAGATGCGCACACACACACACACACACACACACACACACAGGCTTCCCAGTGATGGTGTCCATAGGCCGACTAGACATGAAAATACCAGGTGATAAGTGGGATAACTCTCATTTCGTCATTTTCAGACATAAAACAAAGACAAAACTAATTCATCAATAGAATAATCGACAACAGAAATGATCATTAGCTGCTGCGCTGGTCTATTTGTATTTATAGTGAATATTTTAAGACTTAGTGGAGGGAAACTGCGGCACAAACCTTTAGTACCTACTCGCCGATTCGCACATTGAGATAAATGGCGTCATGAGACTCCCTCCCCCTCCCCCCCCCCCCCCTTCCCTCCCGCCTCACCCTCCTCACCCTCCTCTCCCTCCTCTCCTCACCCGCCACTCCCTCCTCTCCTCCCGTCGCGAGCTTGTCAATGTCACACTTTGCAGCGCTGAGTGTCGGAGGTGTGATTTGTCCCCGTGTCACGTTATCGGAGCTGTTGTTAGCGGTCACGCGCACGACGGGACGGACGGACGGACGGCACTTATGATGAGTGGACGAGGGTCAAACACCGTGGGTCAGCCGTTAGCCGAGTGCGCGACTGAGCCCGAGCATGTGTTCTTTTACCGGAGGCTCGGTCGACATTCTGTCCCGCCACGCTCAGACCTGCGCGCGTCACCCTCTAGCGACAACTAGTGGTGATGTTGCAGATGGCGACCGAATGACACCCCTCCCATCACCCCCCCCCCCCCCCCCCCCCCCCTCTCCCCCCCCCCCCCCGCCCCCCCCCCCCCCCCCCCCCCCAGCGTCGAACAAGACCTCGCCCACTCTACACACTAGACCTTGAACCCACACGTCTATGTTAGGGTTTATAGGGGTGCACTCGTTTGGCTGGTAAAGCGCAGACCTGCTCACCTTTCCTCCCTTCTCGCCCCCCCCCCCACCCCTCAGCACGACAACCCCCACGAGTGGCTGCAGGTCGATCTGGGGAAAATCAAACGCATCACAGGGGTCCTCACCCAGGGCGCACGATCCCTGCTGACGCCCATGATGGTGACGGAGTTCTCGGTGACCTTCAGCCACGACGGGCAGCTGTGGAGCAGCGTGTTGGAGGGCGGCTCCCAGAGAGAGCAGGTGAGAGGCGCTTCAGCGCCAGGTCCACCTGGCTCCAGGTGCAGGGACTACGTCTTCTTCACTCGCTCCTTCGCTTCCGCAGAGTTTCGGCTTTCCGTTGCCATGCATGAGTCACTGTGTGTCAGGGAGCCGGCCGCCTTCCGTTCAGGATGATTCCCAGCGACTCGGCAACAATGAAACGAACATTGAGTGTGGACGGATGGGCGGGTTGATAGGTTGATGGATGGATGGATGGGTGGGTGGGTGGATGGATGGATTGGTTGATGGATGGATAGGCGAATAGATGGATGAATGGGTGGATTGATGGATCATTGGATGGATGAACTGATGGATGGATGAACTGATGGATGGATGGATAGGCGAATAGATGGATGAATGGGTGGATTGATGGATCATTGGATGGATGGACTGATGGATGGATGAACTGATGGATGGATGGATGGATGGTCAAACACTATTTTTCTCTGCCATTTCTAGAGTGAAGCTCTGTTGAACAGGTCTGTATTTAAAAATATTTTCATGGTGGTTGAACTCTCTTCCTCCTCCTCCTCTTCCTCCTCCTCTTCCTCCTCCCCCTCCGTCCTCCCTCAGATCTTCACAGGAAACAACGATCCGGACGAGGAGGCCGTGTCTGAGTTCCACGCCCCCTTGTTCGGCCGTTTCCTGCGTATCCACCCTCGGGGCTGGATCAACAGCATCGCCCTGCGTCTGGAGGTCCTGGGCTGTGACGCGCAGCAGGTGATCTGAAGCTACTCACCCCACCGAGCGGCCTGCCGCACCATCCTATCAGCTGTGTGTGTGTCTGTGTGTGTCTGTGTTTGTGCGTGTGTGTGTGTGTGTGTGTGTGTTTGACATATTGTAGTAATTATGTCATGCAGAGCACTTCTTAAGTTATTCATGAAGTATTATCCTGGAAAAGCTGTTTCTTCTCTCGCCACAAATCTGTTTACATTTTCATCTCTTTGGCCCATGTGGAGGTTTAGACAGTGTGATGAGGTCATATATATTATATCAATTCATATTTTACATTAGATAGAAGATCAACACGTATAAGCTCTGTGAACAGAAGATGAGACTTTTTGACTGTAAGCTTGTGTAAATATTTCTGACTGAAGAATGTAAACATTTGGAAGGAATATGAAGGGATGACTCCAGTGATAAAGGATATGATGCCATTTTTGCCCCAGTTGTTGCGAATTTGCATCATACCCATTTTGTACCTTTATCGCCTGTTGTGTGCCCTTTATTGTAAACATTTTGACTGGTTGTACATCATTGGAAAAATGTGTTTTAATGTTTTTTTTTTTAATTCATTAGCGTTTCCGAGCAATGAATCTACTTATTTCACAAACATCTCTCCGTCTCTCTCTGTATGTTCACGCCTCTAGCGAACCACGAACGTGCGCTTTCTCGTTTTTTAAGCTCAGGAGTTCGATTGTTTTACCTTCAAACTGATAATTCAAGAATTTTGTTATTTCCCTCTTTCCAGCTCATTATCTCTCTCCGTCTTTGGCGTAAATCGTTCCTGAACTGTTGTTTTGCCTTATCCTCCTCCCTCCAAACACAATGAGCAGTTTAGCTCCAACAGCGTTCTCTTCTTCTGCTTCGAACATTATCTAACCAGCAGGAGATGGAATCGTTAGGCGACTGGGGGGGGGGGGACCCGGGAGATCAGCGCGGTGCCGCTGTGCCCATGTTGTGTATCTTGGGCCGCAGTTGCGCGAGGCCTGAGAATACGGGTGGCGTGATCGTAGGTCCGAGCGACCTTTTATCAGCCCATTATCAGCGGAGGAAGTGGGAGTGTTTCGTTTGGAGGACAGAGTCTTACCGGACAGGACGTGTGTTGGCAGAGTGGGAGCAGTGACGCCTCGCTCTTTATCTCTCTGAAAACAAAAACACGGCGACTGCTGTCGGAGCAGCACCACAGAATACCTGTGTTCAGATCCCACCGAGTCACTGTGGCTTTACAGTGTGTGAAAGGGACCACCACAACACACACACACACACACACACACACACACACACACACAGCTGTCACTCCACTCTGTGGGTCACTGTCAGGTTTTTATGTCACCCACTTATCATCTCCTCATTCTTTATGTGCACACTGTCATTGCAGATAGGAGCCAATGTAGTGAAGTCAAAGTAAACACTGCCTCAACACAGGCAAATGTTTGTAGTCAATAATGTTGCTTTGTGTTTTCAAATGTTTGAACACGTCGCCATGTTTGCAAATCCTGAGTGAAAACAGTGCAGAAGATTTATTATTATTTCTTATTTATTATATCCATAGGTGGCAGAGTAGCTTTTTCACCCGTGTTTCTCCAAAATACACACTGAAAGTGATGCTCGACAAAAACTCCGTTTGTCTGTGGAGAATATTCTTAAACAGTGGAACCTCAAGATGACGGCAGCCACTCGGTGTTTTACCGTCATCAACTCCGCCCACTAAGGTAAGGAAGTTACAGTTGTGTTTTGATCATTTCTTCACAATTATCTATTGTTTATTGCAAGAATTGGGCCATGTTGTAATGTCATCTTCCCTTGAGTTATCATCATCAACATCATCATCCTCATCCATCATATCAGAAGGTTTTTTGTTTTTTTTAATATTGGGGACACCAGCTTTTACTTAATACGTAGTTAAATAAGGACAAACCCCAAATCGGTTTGGTTTTTCATTTAAACATTAGAAATTCTCTGAGAAGAATTGCGATTCTGAGCCGTTCTTGTAGAGAGAGAACTACAAACATCAAAGAAGTCTTTCAAAAACTATTAAAAATGACCTGAATTGAAAATGACTCTCCATCATATCCCTTAGGTCCAAGCACAGGAGAGGGAGGTCCCGCAGACGTCAAAGAAGACTTCAGCTCCCGTCTCCAGGACATCACCCCCTCTCTCTGTCTTACTTAAGGTTACAACACTTCAGAAGTCGAGATTTGCTGCTGACGGTGAGGTCAGAGTTACAACACCTTTGTGCAAAATGTGGTAAACGTGACTTCTATCATCGCTGATCACTGTTTTTATGATCTAGAAACAGTTTGCAAGTAAATATGATAAATTACAAATACAACCCAAATGTAATGATCAAAATAAATATGCAGTGAACCTCCTCAAAAACTTGTCAGAAACACACTCTTTGATTGTGGAGCGGTTCTGTCACCTCACCTAAAACACACTTCCTCAATAAGAAAGTCAAAATTGCCTCATGAGGAAAAGAACAAGATGTGAAACACGGCGACAGTGTGAAGTGATTCTTTGGAAACACGACTCTTGGGCCGTGGGAGGAAAACGAAAGCAATCGAGAAAAAGACCAAAGTTTTATCATCACCTTTACATCACTTCCTGTCAGAGCAGGGGGCCCTGAGGAGCCACAGGCCCCTGGATGTGACCTAAAACAAACAGATCTTATCTATTCTATTGTTCCTCTTCTCCTTCTTCTTTTCCTCCACAACTCTGCCACTTACACCATTCGATGTGACGACAAGTGTGAGCACCAGCTTTGTTCCTCATCACAAACTTACTGTAAACGACTGCGCTTCGTTCTCTTTCCACGGTTTCGCAGCAGCTGTCGCCTCTTTTCACCATAAACTGAAAACACTCATCGTCCTCGTGAACTGCTGAGCAACAAACAAACAAATCTGATTCATTGCTGAGTCACATTTGTTTCAGGTTCTAATGAAGAGTTAATGAAGTGAATTCCTAAGTTTCCATGGTGATGACATGAGGTAAGGTAAATAACACAACATTTCACAACCGCAGAAACAGTGTGATGAATGACTACGACACCAAATAATACCTGCCACTGCATAGATGAACTAATCCAGGACGTAATACTGTAAGAAAAAGATCAATTAACAAATAGTACAATTACAAGTGTTTAAACTGTTCACTATTTGTGATCAAACGATTTCCTAAACCAAGAACAAAATGTTTATGATTCCTTTTCTTCATATTACAACACGATGCTATCATTTCTATTGGTTATCAATAGAATTTAGTGGATTTATTTAATGTCTGCGGCTCGCTAAGAGGCAGTGTGTAAGATATTGGTCATTTTTGTCACTTCAAAAAATATGACAAAACAATTACATACTGACATTTTCATGAATTTATAACCCCCAATGTATATTCTTTTTCCCTTACCTTTAAATGAGCCCATTCATGTATATTTACATGAGGACCGGGTCCTCTCTATGGAGGCCGCCATGTTTTTACAGTGAAAAAAGTGGACGTAAGAAACATTTTTTAAACTTTTAATGACAACTGAAGTCGACCACAGGTTCTCCTGCTCAAAAGTGTGAGGGTGCGGTGATGGATTCAACATGAGCACACAGAGTACCGTTAATACACGTTCTATCGAGATAATTACATGTTTAAAAATGATCCAATCATATTTTTTCATTCCAAAAGAAAATCCTTATTCTGCTTAAACAGGCAGTTTTTGACTCCCACTGAATTCTAGATTAAAACTGGTCATAGTCTGTTTCTGAGATTCTCAGACTTTTCAATGGAAATGGTTCATTCTCAGAAATAAATGAGTGGGGAGACACCTACTGGTCAGTGCGCAGTGCTACATCAGTTATTGGTTATACAACAGTTGTATGGTGACACCTATCGGACAGAGGGGACACTTAGAAATACACATTTGTACAGTTTGTCCCTGAACATCTCGGTGTGTGTTTTCTCAGACATGTGAGACTCTGACACACGGCCGTGTGACACTTCATTGTTAAACATAAATATGTTCTGCCCAGTCTATTTTTAGAAATGTCAGCAACTTTTTACATGACATTATTGTGCTGATCATATGCGTAAATGTAACCTTAAGAGTAAAGAAAGTTAATTCAATTTAATCAACATAATACAGCGTAAAATATTAGCAGGGATAGAAATTCCTGATTGAAATTCTTGGTATGAAGTATTCTGTAAACTTATAATTATGACTACAGAGATATCAAAATCAAGCTGACTTGATTCGGTTTGTTTGCAAGTAAGATTGTTCTTTCTTCTCGACTAAGTGAAGCCAAAGTAACAAACATAAACTTTTGAGATTAAAGATTTTTCCAGACAAAAGGGAAGTTGACTGAAATCTTGATATTTCAAGTGTTAGAAGAAAAGAGGCCTCTGATTTTCAAAGGTTTTTTTGTACAGATGGAACAATTTTCTGCCCGATAAGGAAATCAATCATTGTACTGTTGTTTTCTTATTTGATCAATTCAATATTTTGATGCCCTTTTATTTCATTTCATTTTGTTTCATTTTACTTTATCTTATTTTCACCTTATTTAATTTTCTTTCAATCGATGAAAGATTGTGTATTCATCGATGCACATACGACTTAGGTTGATATATAAGCAAGAATATAAGGCCTTTGACGGATCGGGCTGCTTATCTTAATTCACAAAACCATGGGAAATGTAACAGTCGTCTGTGTGAACATAGAGAGCTGCGAGCTACTGGAGGAGTGAGGGGGGGGGGGCACAGGGGGTGGGTGGGGGTGGTTCCAGGCGGGCAGACAGACACTGGTGTGATATAAGACTGAGACGTACAGGGAGTCAAGTGAGGACTTGATGCCTGAGTAAACTCAGCCATGCATGTTACTGTGGTGATAATGAGTGGCCCTCACAGTCAGTGTGTCCCCACTCTGCTGCTGTGTTTCATCTGTTTTCAATGAGCTCAGGCTTTTATGCATACTAAGTAGCCTGGACTTGAATCATTTCTATTTCCTAACAACAAAAAAAACAGCTGAGCGGCAGCATCAGCTCATGTGGAAGAGGAGCAGTTTAGACGCCGATAACACAACATGGATATATATATATATTTTTTGGTCTTCTTTATCGATGGTTAAATTAAACTAAATGTGAGGACATACATTTCTTTGCAGCATGATTTGGTTCTTGATCGTGTTAGGCCTTGTGAGGATATATTTCTTTTGTAAAATGATCACAAACAGAGAGGAGAGAGGTTAATAGCTTTTTGAAGGTGCAGTGTGTAAGATTTGGTGACCTCTAGAGGTGAAGTTGTATGTTGCATCTATCACCTCATTGGGATGATTACACATTGATGAAAATGTCAGAATGTAATTGTTTTGTAATATTTTTGGAAGTGAAAAAATGACCTAAATATTGTACACTGCACCCTTAAAGAAGAGGACACGAGAGGAGAGAGAGAGAGAGAGAGAGAGCAAATATGCAAATATAAATGAGATTATACATCACCAAAAATTGGGCCTAATTAATGCTGTGGACACGTAATGGTGAAAGATGGGCAATGTGTGCACATTATTCAGCTCCTGCACATTATTCAGGTTCGATGAAATCGTAAGTCAAGTGAATTGAAAAGTGATGAATGGAGCCGGGAACAGAGCCAGAAAGTCAGGAGGAGGAGGTGGTCCATGCCAGGTCTGTCTTTTTATGTCGCAGCTCCATAATGTACAGTTCTGCGGCCACATGCCGCTCGTGTGGTCTGTCGGAGAAGCAGTGAAATCAGTGTGAGCCAAGATGGAGGTTGCAGAGCAGAGGACAACATGGCTCCTGTAGTTTGGATTCACTGTTAAAAGTTGTGGTGCTGAAATGAGAAATGACGTCAGGAAGCACTGGGGAACTTTAAGAAAATAGTTGTTGACAGAGACACCTGTGGCTAAAGCTCCGACTCAGGCCCGGAGACCTGGGCTTGTTGCCATGGTGACCCAGCTCCCGCGTTAGTCAGTGTGCGCCCCCTGGAGAGAGGGAGTGTTAGTAGTTTGTTTACGACACATTTTCTGAACCAGCACAGTTTTCGGCCGGGATATCTAGCTCGCTAAAGAGCGCGGGGCCTGGTGGCGAGCAAACACAGAATACACATCACACCATCATGACCCCTGACACTGAGTTAGTCATGGAATGTGTCCTTTATTATCTTTTGTATCCGCCCGTTCACACATCGGCATTAGGACGTGATATCAACAAGCAAACCAAAGAAAATGTTACCTATTACACCTTTAATAGTGTGAATTACTGGATAATGATGGAAAGACAAATCAAAGTTACACATGAATCCATTCCTTTGGATATATGTGAAAAACACAACAATCAAAAAAGGTAGTCATGCTTTGGAAATCTGTTGTGTATCGCTGACCCGTGCTTTGTTAGTGGCAGATGAGGAGAGGAGAAATGTTTTGATTGTCAGCCGAAAATAAGAAAAGTACATTGTAATCACAAGGACAAAGTGTTAAAAAGGAGACTGTGTTGGTAAAACACATGTAGTTCGGGTGACATCTCAGATCTGAACACACTAGCAGTTCATGTTTTTTTCCAGTAGTCATTTAATTGTATCATTAAAACACAGACGAACAAAAATCATCAAAAAAACAAAACATTCTCAATGGTTAATAAAAAAAAACATTTGAAAGTGTATAAAGAACAAATATTGATATACAGACATCAAATTACTCTATTCGACTCTACAGTGGGGTAATAGACAAAGCGCTCAGCTGGTTCTGACCAGAATCTGAGGACAGCTGTGATTACACTAAATAATGCTGCAGAGCAAAAAAACTACAAAATAAACAAAAACATAATGAAGAAAAAAAAAAAAAAGTCACATTAAAGGTAAAGTGTGTAGGATTTAGAGAAACATGGAGGGGGTGGGGGCGGGGGGATAATGCAGTTGGAAAACCCCAATCTCATTCTTCCCTTCAAAGTATGGAGGAGAACCTATGGTAGAGGTTTGTCTATTCTGGGCCACTGTCAAAACATGGTGCTGAAACATGGCCGCCTCCTTTATTTGCTCCCATAAAGGCACATTCGAGGGCAATAAAAACCACACTTTGTACATCCAGGTGATTATACACTCATTAAACATCAAAACGATTGAATAGAGATAGAATTATTTCCACTAAATCGTACACACTGGACCGTTAAGATTAAAAAACAATACTCTTTATAGGCTGTACTGTTTTGACTCAACCATTGCTTGGATTATTGGTTGTTGTTTTTTTTTACTGCTGTGACTCAAGTGTCTTGGTTTTACTCCTTGTCTCTTGAAAACATGTTTTTTTTGCAAAGCATAGGTGAGTGGATGGTATCAACAACACAAAATCAAAACATAATTCACAGTGACTTTTCAGACGGATTTGTTTCGTGCATAGAAACACAAGTTTTTTTGTTTTTTTTCTGCAGCCGGCGGTGACCGGTACACCAGGGCCACAAGGCTGCCAAAGGTTTAAAGTCCCCGCTGACTTTCCATTCATTCACTCTCTCAATTCTTTTTAGTGACATGTGCCTCTAGTTCAGCAACAGCAAACGAGTGCAACCTGTCAGGGACACGCGATGCTAAACTTTCACTGTGGTGAAATACTGTGCAAAGTAGCAAATCATAGAATGTCATCGACATCTTTAAACTGAGGGCTGGGATTTGAGAAACGCTCTGCGAGCGGTGGGTGACGCATGTTGAACATACTTCTAAAAAGCATCTCCTGCACCCTTTGTAACACAAATATAAAATCAACTTTTACTATTCTTTTAATAGGCTGGAAAATATCTACGATAGAAAACTAATTCTTGAAAATATATCAGAAAGTGACACAAATGAGACTGAATCAGATTTTAAAATATCTCCAACCAAGAATCTCAAACTTGGTTGATTTGACAAAAAGTTAAACTGCGATCACAACAGATTATATTTTTTGCTGGCGGCGTTCTCTCTGCACTTGTTCCTCAGAAAAAGGTCAATGGGAATTTAGGATTAGATTAGAGAGGATTGGTGAGAATAATATCTGTGGCGACCACAAGTCCTGCACAGTGACAATAATCTCCACAAGATGACGCCACTTTGATGTTTGAAAGATAAACGCCAACGTTAGGCAGCGAAATGCTGACACACATTTAGCCGCTGGTCAGCAACTACTTCTTTAAGCGTCAACATTTACTGACTTGCTGCAAATTGTATAAAACACAGTAAAGTCTTTCAACCACTAACCTTTTTTCAAAAACATTTTAAAAATTGAGATAAGGGGGCCATTGTCATGGATGTTTCGAATCTCAAAATGGGCTGATTTGAAATAGAGTTCGACTGCAATCATAATTCAGGATATGGAATAGTAGCTTATATAGCTGGTAGACGGACAACTCAAGAACCCGGAAGTTTTTAAATGACCCCCAAACCTTTCTGTGAGCAGCTGCAAATTCGAATCTGAGCAGCGATGAGATGTTAACACGGCCCGCGTCACAGATCACAGGCCACGACTCTTGTTTTTTCAACACCATACCATTAATTGTCTCCTCTTGCTTCAGCGAAGAAAAGTAATTTACTGCATTTTTGAATCACAGATGAAGAAGTCAGGCCTCGATAAAGATGAGAGGCTTCGCCGACTAACAACTAGTGATTCCCACATGAATGACAGAGATGGAAAATGAGAACAAGACACAAGCGAAGGCAAAACAATACAACGACAAACCAAGAGGGTCAAATTTCGCACCAACTGTGAGACGGATGTTTTGTGGAACTTAAACAGACGCTGATGAGTTTTTTTGAAGGAAGCGGAAATCGCAAAAACAGGCATTTGGCAACTTATCACTACAACGAAAAAACCAAGACAATGAAGGTAATGACGGTCAACACATTGAGGATTGATTGATCACTGAGGTATCTGTGTATGTTTCCTATTCAGAGTGTAGTGTTAACCCTCTCCCGCCCCATTCCAAAACAAACGGCAACACTCAGCAGTGAGGTTTGTGTCGCTGTCAGGCCCTAAAGTGTTGAGCCACCGAATAGCGGCAGTGAAATCGCCAGGGGCGGTGGGACGACCGGAATACAACCTCAACACTTTGAGGCGTTTCCTTTTCCACGTCCAACCCCCCCCCCTTCCCACCCCACCCCGCCCCCCTCCCCTCATTCTGCTAATCAGCTATGTGATGTAACCAGAGAGTGTAACTGAAAATGCTAACAACTGTTGATTAGTGCAGCTCTCCGTCACATCTGTTCATGAATCAAAGAGTGCAGAGGTAAGTGGTCCAGATGTCGTGGAAATAGAGAATGTAACGTTTTGTTTCCTTGCGGCTCTCACAGTGATCGAGGCGCTCGTGGTGAGACTTCAGAAACCACAGCAGCACATTGATTGTTTCTGTGCTCCGCCACCCCCCCCCCCCCCCCCCCCCCCCCCCCCCCCCCCCCCCCCCCCCCCCTCCCACACCCCCCCCCCTATCTGGGATGTGATCCGGCGTGCGCGGTACGGTTCCGAGTTGGGGGCTAGAAGCGTAATTTAGCTTTATTGTCATTATACGGTGAAACGTACGATGAAATTGCGAGGTCGGAGTGGAGGGTTTGCGACTGCGTGCGCCGCCATGTTGGCCCGACCGAACCTAAAGTGCCTCGCATGCATGCATGTATGTTGATGGTGGAAGGAAACCCCTGCAGACACAGGGAGATCTCTCAAACTCCACACAGAATCCCAGTGGGTATCGATGAGCACTTATTCGTTTGCATCAGTGCGCGTGTCACTCTGCAATTCCACAGCCCGCCACTAGTAGGACAAATGCTAGTCACCGTGGCGTTTCATTTCATTTGGGGTTGCCTGGTTTTCGGATTGAGCGCAACAGACAGCGAGCGTTTCAGTGCCGCTAAGTTGTAAAACATTCTCCGCGTACATACTTGTGCGCCATATATTCCCGTTAAGTAAATTGCTGAATCAGCAGATTCTGGCGCGACAGACAGGTCTAATCTGACTTGTGACAGCGAGGTCTTGTTTATGAGGTGGGGCATGGCAGGCTACTGCAGAGGGGTCTTCCTCTCTTCATATCCTAAGTGCCCCCTGTCCCGTCAACAGTCTTAACATGTCCGGTGTTTAAAACTATGGCTGAAAAAAAAAAATGACTTCCAGAAATGGAATCGAAAGCAATAACGTTGAACGTATAATCAAATTGATGGACGCGCTGTGGTTTCAAACAGAGGGATGCAGCCTGTCACGTGACTCCAGTCGCACGCCCACGCACGGACCCCTCCAGTGAAGAAGAGGAAGAAGCCTGTTCCCGTCCCTGCGCTCCATCCGTGGAACGACTCCATCACCTGCCACCGGTCATTCATCACACTCTGAGAATATCGGGCGACAACATACATCACCGCTCAGCTTTAATTGGGATTGAATGACTGATGGAGAACAGGTTGGCGTGGGAATATTAATGCGTGGTGGTGGTGGTGGTGGCGGAAGCAGGCGAGCTGTCACCCATCATGCATCACTTCAGCATCCATCAGTGGTTGAGCGCATCTGCCTTGCCGTTGCTGCCCCCCCCCCACCCCAGCTCCACCACCACCCGCCCCCCCCGCCCCACCGGCACCGCCCACCGCCCCCCCCCCCCTCCTCCTCTTCCTCCTCTCACTCGGGAGAGACAGGAGTGAGAGTGCATACACTCACTTTAACTAGTTGAGATGGAGTTGGGAGTACAGGATGTAATTTCACACACAGCTGCGGTGACACTGCTCACGCCTTGTAAAATCCTCATATTTCCCCTCTCGCCCCCCCCCCCCCCCCCCCCCCCCCCCCCCCCCGCCCTCGCTCTGCACTTGACAGGTGACATTGTCCCCCCAGGTATCGCTTTACGACCCTGGGATCAACCCAACTGCTGAGTACGTGTCATAAAAGTGTCCAAAAAGTCTATTTATGACTGGGTGAGAAGCTGACTTCTACAAGTAATAGGCAGGATGAGAGCATGACGCAGTGACACCATTATGTGGGGGGGAGGGGGGCGTGCGGGGGGGAGGGGGGTGGGGGGTCAAACCTAGCTGCCTGTTGTGTCAAAGTGTAGATATGAAAGTCAACTTGACAGCTTAATGTGAGAGTGATGATTGGTTGTGGGAGGGAGGATGGATGGATGGAGGGATGAATGAGGAGAGGAAGGTGGGGGAGTTGGGAGTTAGGGATGGGTTAGGATGAATGAATGAATGAATGAATGAGGTGAAGGATGAATGATGGGAGGAGGATAAAGGGAGGGTGCAGTGGGTTGAGGGAAGGCGGATGAAGGGATGAGAGAAGTGGGGTTAAGGAGGAGAGGAGAGAGGGATGAGGGTATCGGGCTTGAGTGACAAGAGGCAGGCATGGATGTGGGGGTGAGGATGAAAGGATGAGGGTACAGTGACGAGGGAGAGCAATCGGGGTAGGGGTTATAGGTCGACGATGGAGGGATGAGGGTAACGGGGGGAAGGAGGAGGAGGCTGATCTAACAAGGAGAGGAGGAGGTGAGGATGACGGATGAAGGAGTGAAGGGAGGGGGCGAGGGAGAAAGTGGATGTAGCAAAGTGGGCACAGGGATTATGGGATGGGGTTGAAGGGCCAGGAGAGGCAGGATGAAGGGGTGAGGCGAGACGAGACACGGAGGATGAAGAGATTCTCTTCGATGTACGGTACATCTGCGACAAACAGACCATAATAAGCGCTGGTCTGGCAGATTGATCAGAGGCGTGGCCTCTGACGCTCGCTACTCACACCCTCGTTGAATCGAAAGAGGTTGGAGTCTGGCGAACATACACAGTCCTCCGCCTGAAAAGTTCCAACTCTCATCTCCGGTTTTCACACTTCACGTCTCAATCTGCCCATTTTTGCCCCAAAACATCAGAATGCTAATCTCATTAGCTGGTGTGCGCATTCCACGGAGAGCAGGTTGGAGCTTGTCCTTGCCTCTGAGAGTGTGTTTGCAGGACGCACGAGTCGAGTCATTGTGTGCGCGCCAAAGTCAGCAGGCCTTAATGCAATATTCAAACACTCCCGTGGTGCCTTCTTATCGGGGGAAATATTAAAGCGCTCCGCCGCCAACTGTTCAGGCTTAATCATGGCACAAAAGGAGATATCCCCCCAGCCTCCTTCAGACCTGCCAGCGGAGCTCAAACCCCCGGCGCCACCTCCGCCCCGCGGCTCCTTCCACGCCGGGGCTTGATATTTAATGCATAGGTGCGGCGGGCGGGCGGGCGGGCGGGCGAGTGATGGACGGGAGGGAAAGTGGAAGTTGACGCCTCGCCGGCGGAATGCGGAGCCGTCAAAACAGACCCACCGTCTGCGAGACGCATCCCATGAGGAGCGACAGGGGGAGATGGAGGGAGCGAGGTTAGAGGGGCCGGGAGAGCGTGGTGAGGAGTGCGCGAGGGTGACTGATGGACGGGAGACAAGGGGAGAGAGGGGATCAGGAGAAGAGCGAGGGAGGAGGCGGGAGGGAGGGAGAGAGGGAGGGAGGGAGGGAGGGAGGGAGGGAGGGAAACCACTTCTGAGAGGCTGAGAAAGATGAGGACTCTTTTTGGAGTCAGGGTGGGATTCGGTGGCCAAGGATGGATCACGAATTGGCATTTTAATGTCGTCGAGTCTCACCAGGGTGATAAGTTAAGGTTTTTAAAAAAAGACTTTCATCACTTCAACACCAACGAACGATTACAAAAGCCACCAATAAAAGACCTGTGAGATGACTCGTTATGAAAGGAGATACTTGGGGGAAAAAATGAGAGCTGTTGGTCAAAAAGGCCAACTTTCGCTGGTTAAGCACTTGCAAGACTGCAGAGGCAGTTGCCGTGACAACGTCGGTGCACTTGAACCAAGCGGCAACCTCCGGGGCTGACGGATGAGCCCGCTACTGAAGTAGCAACACTTGCAGTTCACAGGATGGCCACTTGAGGCTGACTCCAAGAGTGAGTCGATCCCCCATCGACTCCCATGTTAAAATGGAAACTGTACGGGGGGGGGGGGGGGGGGGGGGGTTTTGATTTTTTTTCCGCAAACTCCATCATTTCGATTGAAATGTCGTTTGAAATTGTGCATAATTAAGGGCGTGGCCCCTTGAGTGACACTTGGGCCGACCTGACACATTCTGCGGATGCTATGACCAGCGCCATGGCCCCGCCCCCCAGCTCCACATGGGCATAGGTAAGATGGCAACGAGTGAACCGCCCACTCCAAACCTCATGAGCGCTCTGCAGAAACCGATGGGTGACGTCACTGACTCTACCTCCATCTTCATAAACAGCCTATGATCTGAACGGGGCAAAATTAGCATATCTCACGCCCATGTAGACTTGCAGGAACTCACACATCCAAACAGGATGTGCGGCGGAGAGGGATTGGTGTGAAGTCAAAGTTACAAAAGTAATGAAAGACTTATATATGTGCTAATGCAGGGGGGAAGATTAAAGATGTGCAGCTCCAGCTATAAATATCGATGGAGCGCAACGCGGCGTCGGGAGATGATCGGCCGACTGCCGCTCCTTCCCGTCACAATCGACACGGCAGAGACGCGTGTGATGACAGGTAACGTAACACCTCGCTAATTGAATGTTGTATTTATACACGAACTGTTATGAACACACTGTTTTTTGGTGAAGAAAACTGCAAAGCTTGGCAGCGATTCAATGAGCTCGGCGCAGGATTCTGAACACGTTTAAATACACGTTTTCACGGCCAGGGTCAAAATTCAGTCGGCGGACCAAAAGGAAAACATCTCTGCTGCCAGCGATTCACTCCGAGAGTCATCGAAGGTGAAGCGCAGGGGGCGAAGCGCCGGGGTGAGGACGACTCCGCCCCTCACCACGCACGAGATTGACCTTCCCTCGGTCATCGGGGTCTCCCTCTTTAAACGGCGGAATACATTTGAAGTGGGCTCGGCTCGGAGGAGCCTTCAGCGGGAACAACAGTGGGATGGATGAAATTGGCCTCATGTGCTGCCAGATTCAAGCGATGCGAAAATCAATTAGAGTGTGACCACGAGCCTGGAGAGCGAGCGGGGAGACGGGGATCCAGCGGCTGAGAGGCTCCACTGTATCTCTCTCTCTCGCTCTCTCTCTCTCGCTCTCTCTCTCTGTGTGTTCAGCTCGGCACAAAAGATCCACGGTTCGCACTCGTACGAGTGACTGGATAGATGTGTAATTTGAGTCTCTATATTCCCAACATCATCGCTATCATCCTGTGGTACCATTAAGATAATACCACGGGAGGATATCGAGTAATTATGGAGGATCTACTTTTCATATCTGATGGATATATGCTGAGGTGTCAAGGACTTAAGTGGCTTTGAGTTTGCAATTTTTCAAGGATTTGCGGCCGTCATGCAGAGCTGTCAATCACGGACGACATAGTAGGCTACGAACATCCGCCCCGGAAAGGACTTATTTTTCAATTATGCGCAGACACGGCAAAATAAAAAAAGGTGGGTGAGCTTCTTGTGCTCGATAACACTTGGCAAAAATAAAGAGTAATAATGCAAAACAACATCAAAGCAGATTTATACGAGAATAAACCAGCAGTGGCATTTGGATTCACTCCTGCAGTTTGCTGCAAAGGAAACAGGCTGAGTGTGTAAATCATGGCATGCAGAAGGGAACACAGAGTATGAATACGTGGATCACATGCGACGGTGTCTGATAACGAGGCTGTAATGTTGTTTATGGAAAGAATAACAAACACTCGATGACAAACGACTCATTTCCATCGCCTCGAAAAAGTAGAACTATCCCTTTAACACAAAACCTCTTCAGAGTAAAAAAATAAAAAATAAAAAATGCTACAAAAAAACCTTCCCCACATGCTGCCGCGCCGGGATTTGAAAGCATCACCTTCTGTCCAACAGTGTGTTAACACTGTGTT
>JAFBJT010005199.1:15055-71046 GCA_016785325.1 Chascanopsetta lugubris
AGTTTCAGGGGTGGTATAAACTTGTTTTTCTTACCTTGAACCATTTCACATCAACGTTCTGCCGTGAGAATTCACACTCGAGCGTAGCAGGGAATTCCTCCTCTACACGGATGTTAGTTAGCGTTCTCAGGAAAGACACTGGTGTCTCTGTGAACCAACCAGTCATGGTTAATGTCCCCTGTCAATTCTCCTAAATGTAGCCAAAGTGACATTGATATCTGGTTACCTTTGATTGTGAGGCGGCACGTGGTTCGCACCCCCTCAGCGGAGAACACAATGGTACCCGTGTCCTCCACGGTGAGGTTGGACATGGTTAGGCTGTGAACAAGTCCGTTGGTGCTCACGCGCCACTGGTTGTTGGGCTTCACTCGGATACCGTCCTTCTGCCATGTTCCCTCCACGTCGGCATGGGAGAGCTCCACCTCGAAGGTGGCGGTCTCAAACTCGAAAGTTTCTTGGTCCGTTAGGCCTTTGCGGACGGAGATTTTACGAGCTGGAATGAAATGAATTTTATAAGTAATATTTCTGAAAAAACACCTAAGGCTTTGTTTACACGTCCAATGTACATTGAGTGAATGCTGCAATTGAAGGACAACAAAAGGTGGTTTAAGAATAGACCCAGATAAGTAAAGCAACACCTACAGTAGGCACATATTGTCACTCAGCACACGGTTGTGTAACAGCATGGCAGTGTTTCAAAAAACCTTTTCACAATTTCAGATCCAGTCCTGCTCTTCCTAGTACTTATCCCCCAGTGATCACAACACAGCTAAATGTTCAATCTCCTCGTATCCACTTACGTTCCACATTGAGCTTGACCTGTGTGTAGTCATGTAGTGTCTCGCAGCGGTACGTTCCCCGGTCTGATAGACCCAGGTTGTAGATGGTCAGGGTTCGTTTACTGCCATTCTGGGCAAGCATGTGGCGGGGACCGGGCTGTATGACCACGCCTTGCCTCATCCACTGAACCTCGCCCGTCTCTAAGCTGATCTCTGTCTCCAAGGTGGCCTCGCCCAACTCTTCCGCCATGACGGCATCCATTTTCTTTGTGAACATGACCTGAGCCTCTGAATGTAAAGACAGAAAGGTTGTATGAACCATCTCTCATCTTCTTTCAAATAATTTCCTCCATTTGCTCCTCTGCTCTTACCTTGAACTTTGAGGCTAGCTTTGCTCATTTTTCCCTCTGCCTCTGCTGAAATCCGCGAACAGTCCAGTGTCTGGCACTTCTTGATGACCAACGTGTGGCAAAGGCCGTTCTGCAATGCTTGGAAACGCTCGCCCACTGCGATCGGCTCGTTGTCCATAAGCCACACCAACTGCACATCCTCCGGGGAGACCACACACTTGAACGTGGCGTCCTCTCCTTCGAGCACAGTGGTGTTGTGGAGCTCTGTGAGGAACTCCACCACCCTTGGCACTGTGGAGACACATGGACGTTCAGCAACATGCTTCTGTACATGAAGTAGGATGGAAATCCTGCATCTACGTATACTCACTCTCTACTCGTAGTGATGCTGTTGTTCGGTCATCCCTGGATTCACATGTGTACTCGCCAGTGTCCTCTCTGGTTAGTCGGTGGATTGTCAGGCTCCGCTCCACGCCGTCCGCCCGAATGGAGAACCTCCTGCTGGGAACCACTTCCACGCCATTCTTCAGCCACTGGACGTCTGCTTTGGACTTGCACACCTCACAGCGGAGCGTCACCATTCCATCAGCGTGAGCGACAGTGTCCCTGAGCAGCCTCTTGAACTTGATTCTCATCTCTTTAACCAGCAGGCTGAAGTGGACCTGATCTGAGTTGAGGTCACATGTATACTCGCCGGCATCGGAGCGCCGCAAAGGCTCGATGGTGAGGGTGCGTTTGTGGCCCTCCACGAGCGCTCGGAAGCGCTCATCCTCGACAGGCGTCCAGTCTCTCAGCCAACGCACTTGAGCACCTTCCTTAGACACGTAACATGTCAAGGTCACACTCTCTGCTTCGTATGATGTCACAACAACATCCTCCTTGTTCACGAACGTTGGTGCAGGTTCTTCAGCATGAAAGGAAAAGCAAACATGAGGGAACGTTTATATCAGAATAACTTTTTCAAAACCTTTACCTAGAGTCTGTACCTTGAATCCTGAAGATGCTGATCATTTTGTCGTCCACAGCGTCGCACACATACTTCCCAGAATCCGAGGGCTGCACGTTTGAGATGATGATTTTCCTTATAGTCCCATAGCTTTCGATGCTGGTGCGCGAGTCACAGGAGAGGAGTCTTTCGTTGCAGTACCACAGGACGGGAGCATTGGCACGGGATACCTCACAGGCCAGGATTAGGTCATCACCTGCCACCATATCCTGGTATTCGGGATCAATTGAATTCCCGACAATTGTCACAGGAGGCTCTATAACACAGAAAACAGGATATTATACGAGAGGGAATTTTTGTTTCATTCAACAATTAAATTCAACAAATGGGTTTTACCTTCAACTGTAACCTTGAAGCTGATGTTGTCATCTCCAACATCCAGGAAGTATTCCCCGGAATCTTTGAGTTCAGCGTTGAGGATGACAAGCGAGCGGAAAGCACCTTCTTCTTCTTCACAGAACCTTTCATCGCCCTCGAGGCGACTGCCGTCCTTGTACCACTTAGCAACAACATTGGCTCGGGAGAGCTCACATTCCAGCACAATGTCGTCGGCTACCAGGGATTTTATATCTGTTTTTATCTCGGAGTTCCTTAAGATCTTCACTGGAAGCTCTGAGGATGCAAGATTACATTTTGACTCTCGATATGTTTAAAATAACGTATCTGCTGGAAGAAAACCTTTGCATCTTACCTGAAACTATGATCTGGAAATCGATTTTATCATCAGCAGCATCGCAGGTGTATTTCCCAGAATCCTGTGGAGTCGGAGCGTGGATGGTGAGTCGGCGTTTGAGTCCGTCCTCCGTGATGGTGACGTTGCTGCTCTCCTCTACTTCTTTGCCGTCCAGAAACCACCTGACCTCTGCATTTGACCGAGACACATTGATCTCCATGACGACTGGTTTCCCGTAGAGACTCTCCAGTGTGTCAGGAGTGTTTGTGGGACGGGTGAGTGTCACAGGTGGCTCTAAATCAAAAGAGAAAGTGAATTTGTACAAATCTGCAACTTAATTAATTGTTAGATAATTCATCTTATATGCCCATTCTTACCTGTAATTGTCACTAGGAAGGCCACAGAGTCATCCTCAGTGTCACATATATACTCCCCTGTGTCTTCCAGAGTGGGCATGGGAATTACCAGCCGGCGTTGGGCCCCTTCCACCTCAAGGATCAGGTTCGGGCTCTCCTCTACCTCCAGGCCGTCTTTATACCACCGCACTGGGGCATCTGACTGCGAAATCTCACACACAAGCTCCAGCCTCTCGGAGGCCAAGTGGCTCAGCTCCAGCTCAGGTTCGATCGGGAAGATGATTCGGACTGGTGCCTCTGAAATGGGAAGAAAACAAAATTCACCAATATGTTACTGGCTAATCTTGATGGCTCAAGAGAGCATGTACATACCTGTTACAGTCAGCTGGAAGAAAACAGAGTCTCCGTCTGTTTTGCAGACATACTCGCCGCTATCCTCTGCGCAGCCACAGAGGATGCTCAGTCTCCGGTATGGACCCTCAGACACGAGCTGAACATTGTCGCTCACCTCCACCTCCTGGCCGTCTTTGAACCACTTCACCTTCCCATTGGATCGGGACAACTCGCACTGCAGGTGAACCTCCTCGGAGATGTAGCTTTCTTGCACAATGTCGTCCTGAGGCTCCACGATCATCACAGGAGACTCTGTGGCGCATTGTAAGGTCAATTCTACTTCACCCAGTTATAGTAATGGATCTGCAGGAGTTGGACGTGGCCCTTTACCTCGGACATTGACGGTGAACTCCATGCTGTTGTTTCCCGCCTGGCAGGTGTAGCTGCCGGCATCGGAGCTCTCTGCAGAGCGGATTATTAACCTCCTCACTGTTCCCTCTGCCTGCAGGGTGATGTTGTCACTGGCTTGGATCTCATGGCCGTCTTTGTACCTGGGGTTCAGTAGAAAGAACATGGTGCCATTTTATGACTTAATGGAAATAGGTGAGTCAAACAGGCAGTTTCTCAAACAGGACTTTACCATGTGACTTCTGCGTCCTCTCTGGAGACGTTGCAGAGCAGCACCACCGGGTCAAGCTCCATGCTGCTCTTATGAAGCTCCTCCTGTGTCACTGGGTGGAACTGCACCGGAGGACCTGAACAGCCAGGAGCAGCAAGGGAATAATGTCAACAGATGACACACGAGGTGCTAGATAAAGACTGTGACTGTCGCATGTCTTTTACCTGCAACATCCACATTGAATTTGATGATATCCCCCGAAGTCTCACATGTGTAAAGTCCGGAGTGGCACGCCTCAGCCGACTGGATCACAATCCTCCTCATGTTTCCGTCTGATTGGATTGTGACGCCCTCACTCATCTGGAGCTCCTCGCCATCTTTGAACCAGGATACTTTGGCGAAGGGGTGAGAGACCTCACAGTAGAGAACAATGGTTTCACCGGTCTCCGCCTTCTTAGTGCTGTCTGACTCTGACACGGGGTTGAATTTGACCACAGCAGCTGCAAAGATGTGAGAATTAGATGAGCAAGTCTCTTCTGTCATTCACCATATCGGCAGGCTGGATCACGTACGTTTGACCTTGAGCGCAGCTGAATCCCGCACTCCGTTAGCGATGAATGTGACCTCTGCAGTGTCCTCTGTTGTTTGAACATCACATATCACCAAAGAGTGCTGTGTTTGTGTCTGTTGGATCAAGAAGCGGTCGCCGTGCTGCAGCTGGGCGCTGTTCAAAAACCAGGTGCCGACCATGGAGGCAGACAGTTCGATGGAGAATTGAGCCTCCTCCCCCTCCACCACTTCGCAGGCCTGGAGGCGAGTGCGAATTTTGGGCCCAGGAACTGAGAAGACAAGATAGAGGAATGCATGCAGATAATGAATGGTAATTAATACTAACGCTTAATGAAATTATCACAGTAATTGATTATTATATTAACTAGGGGTGTAACGATGCACAAAAATCACGGTTCGATGCCTACCGCTGTTTTGAGGTCACGGTTCGGTTCATTTTCGGTACAATTCAGGGCAGGGGCAGGCGAAGTGTGTGTGGGGGGGGGGGGGCTCCGACATGGAGGAGTAGACGTGACTGAACTATTACTTTCTCAAACGTGCTGAGTGCGCTCGTCTGTGTGTGCGGATCCATCTGCTGCATAACAGCACGCTCGTCTGTGTGTGTGCGCATTATGTTTGGCTTGTCTTATGACCGACCGTGCACAGCCCTGTACCGAACCGAACATCCTGTACCGAATGGTTCAATACGAATACATGTTTCGTTACACCCGTTATTAACCCATGTACTCTTCCTCACCCAGATGCGCGACTTTGGGGAACTCCACGTGACCGCTCCGCCCGTACTTGTTGATGCAGCTGACACGGAAGCGATAGTTGCCCTCGCACGGAACGCTGTCGCCCGTGACCTCGGCCGAAGTGGCGTTCTCAGAGGTGAAACACTTGTGCCATTCCTGAGAGCCCACCTCCTGTCTCTCCAACACGAAGATGGAGCGGGTGGACGTCTGGCTGTTTGGGGCGGGGACCCAGGTGAGAACGACACTGTTGGGGCGATCTGTATCCATCTTGATGCCCACGGGGCAGATGGGGGGAGAGTGTCTGGCAGCTTAAGATAAAATGGACCCCAAAAGACACCGGTCTAATTAGAATCACTGTCCTGTGGGATATGGTAATTCAGAAAGCATGAATCATGTCAAGGAACATGTTGAGTACCTTTGACCTTGAGACGCGATGACGTCTTGGATCTCCCCGTCACAAATGTAACCACCCCTGAGTCGTGATGAGCCACGTTTACAAAGACCAGGATGTGAGTTTTGCCGAATGACTTGAGAATGGTCTGGTGTGTCTCTCGCAGCTTCACACCATCTTTGAACCAGTGGACTTCCAGCTCGTCGTCCTCCACCTCCACGCAGAAGGCGGCGTTCTCGCCCTCCAGGACTTCCAGCTTGCGAGGGAGTTTGCGAACAATAGTGCCTGTGAGCAGGGAGATTGTCTTGTTTAGTTAGTTCATCTCCTCGATTCACTAGTGTATATCTACATTTCACACATCTTACCTTTAACTGACAGCTCTGCAATGCTTTTCCCTCCATCAGGCATCTCGCACAGATACACGCCATCATCGTCTGTCCCAACGTCCTTGATCGTCAGTCGTCTTTTGGTTCCTTTCTGCTCCATCCCATATTTGCTGCTGGGCATCAGCTTCTGGTCCTCAAGGTACCAGGCGGCAGGGAGCGACTCATCGGGCACCTCACATTCCAGCACGGCAACGTCCTGCTCCTTCACCTCCACGTCTTTCAGCGGACGCCTGAAGCGAACAGCTGGACCTGGTGTCCAGAGGAAGGAGGTACGAGATCTTGCTTTTAATGCCAAGCTACAAAATGTTTCAAGAAATTATTGATGAAAGGGTCAGTCATGGCTTAAATTTGTAATAGACCGGATTGTTAAAATGCAACAGTAACAGTTAATTTGCCCATTCTATTTACAGCAAACTCTTCAGTTTCTTTTGATTACTATTATGAAGCCACACCAGTGACGCCTTCCTGTATTATGCTTATATTGATGCCCGGCGCGTTGACCTCGGCTCTAAACCCAGATAATTGAGATCGCTGCAACTGGTTTGCAGCCGTGCACAGTGCTATTCCTGGGAATTATCTGCCTATTACAAGGGGATCAGAACAAAATAATTAAATGGTTTAAGCCATACATTTCAACAATGCAGGGACAGTGATGTCGTGACATGGAGATAACAATGTGTGCTAATGATTGGGTGTGTGTGGCTGCAGATGAGCACATGAGTA
Organism: Chascanopsetta lugubris; assembly: GCA_016785325.1. Taxonomy (NCBI): domain Eukaryota; kingdom Metazoa; phylum Chordata; class Actinopteri; order Pleuronectiformes; family Bothidae; genus Chascanopsetta; species Chascanopsetta lugubris. Next base: position 21,976 of record JAFBJT010005199.1, read on the forward strand.
TGTAATCACGCCCCTTATTTGGATAGGTCAAGCAGTCGAACATGCATTTGAAAGAAATGCTCCAAACCTTTGACGGACAGGTGCACAGCACTGAGCGTGTTTCCGAGAGTGTTGGATGCTACACAAGCATACAGCCCTGTGTCCTCCTCCTTGCAGTACAGAACCTTGAGCGTGTAGTACCCCTCCCTGTCCTCAAATATCAGGTGACGTCTACCGGGTTCGAGGGGAACCCCGTTTTTTTTCCAGATGATCTCCGGTTTCGGCTTCCCCGTCACTAAACACCGGAACTTGGCGTGCTTCCCCTCCGCCACCGCAAACTTCTTCACCGCTGACAGGTTTACAGGCGGCTCGTCTTTGACCCTGGCCAAGCTGAGTCGCCCACCCCTGTGCTTCGGCGACCACTGCCCGCTCGAGGACATCTTGTTTTCCTCCCTCTCTGGCACGGGCTCTACGAGGAGGACGGCGCCGGCCAAGGCCTCGCCCCGGCAGTTGACAGCCTTGCAGGTGTAGACGCCTTTGTCCGGCATGCGCGTCCTGTATATCTTGAGCTGGAACCAGCCACCGTCTTGGCTGCTCACACTGAAGTGGGAACTCTCGAAGATGTCGTTCAGCTTCTTACCGTCTTTCTCCCACGTCACCTCCGGCACAGGTGTCCCCCAGATTTTACACGAGAAGGCGGCGTCTTCTCCTCTGTCCACGCGCAGAGAGAGGGGCTTGATGAGGAATCGGGGCTTATCATCGGAATTCAAATCAACCTCTTCCATCTTATCACTAAACTTTCCATTCCACTTGTGCTCTCCATTGCTCTCCACTGCTCCGTTTCCTTTCCTGCGTTCACCACTTTCACAGTATCCATTCAGACGTCCTTCCAATCCTCCATTTTCCTGCTTCACGCCATTGATCCCAAGTTTTCCTCCTTCCTCCTGCTGCGCCTCCTCTTCTACCTTCAAGGACGCAGCTGCGTACGTTTCTCCAATGCTGTTCTTAGCCTTGCATATATATTGGCCTGCGTCCTGCGGGGTCACTCCACTGATCGTCAGCAGGTACGCTTTTCCAACCTCGGAGATCTTATAGCGTCCCTCCGTGAAGATCTGGACATTTTTGCGCTCCCAGATCACATCAGGATGGGGGTCGCCACTGATCTGGCATGTCAGCGTGGCGTCCGTGCCGCACTGTGCCAGCACAGGGCGTGGGTAGCCCAACACACGGGGGGCGCCTCCGAAAATATCCATTATACAGTTGGTTTCTGTCTGTGGTGGATTGAAGAAATGTTTTCTTGGACAGAATTTCCTGGCAAAACTCACTTGTCAGTGATGAAGGAGCTGTGAGGAAGAGAAAGTGGGTGGATCAGAGAGAAAAAGAAACAGGTTGTATTTGTCTATTCATACACATTCCTCACACTATACGTTTTTTTGTTCTGTGTTAAGACCCATTCATGATTTCACTTTAAATATGACCCAAACTGGTAAATTGTTGATATATTTAAAGGTCCATTCTGTTACAATTTGATAGTCATGCTGATTATGGGTGCTCAGCTTCCACATGCAACTCCACCACTAGATGTCACTCAATTGTCCAAACTGCATCTATAAAAGAAAATGCTTGGAGCTTAATTCCAATTGAAGCATTCTACTATCAGGATTAGTTGAGTTGCTTTTTAGCAATCCACTCTTAGTGCTCTGACAGCTGGTGCTGTAAGTCAGTGAAGAGAGTATTTATAAAGAGTGTGTGTCCATAAAAAGACCACGTGCCTCAGTGTGTGTGCAGTAACTCACCCGAAATCACAATCTGTCCACCTATGTTTCTGGATAATTTATCATGACATATGTCATGTCCTTAGATAACATGTTATTCATTTCACATAACATGTATCTGGTCTCTGACGTATATAATTCCAGCAGCTCATTGGTTTGATGGAAAATATCTTTCCATGCTGTCATCATATCTTTTATTTAACCATTACGAATCCCTGCCATCCTTCTTTGTTGACTCTGATGCACGTCCTCAGGCACCACTGTGCTCATGTCTCATCCAGAAATACCAAAGTGTCGCATGAGCAGTTTTATGACATACAATCACCTAAATGTACAAATTCCTAGTTTCATTTCCCTCGAATTGTAGCTGGAGCAGGTCCTCTCAATGGACATAGCCATATTTTTTTTTTTACCCCGAATCATTTGAATGATAAGTGTAGGAGACCATAGGTTCTCCAACATGCTTAGAAAGGATATGTAGGATGAGGGATGAGGGGTTACTCAGCTGCAGCATTCAACTTCACCACTGGATATCATATAGATTCCATACACTGCACCTTTAAGTAGTAGAAGGCAGGAAATTAACGTAATGCAACTTGTTAAATTCACCAGGAAGTTCATCTTACCAGTGTTGGGATCCGCCTCCCTAAATCATTGTGTCTCTGGCTCTTTTTCGACGTATTCCTTGACTTGTGGAATTGACGTTGTAGAACTGTCATTCATCTCCGTGTGGCGCTGAACTTCTTTTTCTGTATCTCCCAGGTTTGTTTTTCTTGGACTCAGCTTCTGCTCAACACAAGTGAGGAAGTTGTGTTTTCCATTAACAAGCGCAAGTTGCCAGTAGTCACAGGTATCAATGTCTTGGCGGTGGTGGTGGCGGCGTTCAGAAAATGACCACAGAGCTTTGGTCAAGTGCTGGGCTTAGGCTTCAGCTCTGACACTGTCATTGTCCCTGCAGCTTAAGAGTGAGAAAGTCGCAATGGGGAGGGGGAGTGTTAAATGCTTTCACAGCTGCTGCCACTGCGAGCCACCGTCTAAAAATACCCAGCAGCTTCGATGACACCGCCGAGATAAAGTTAGGGACTCCATTCACACGGTGAGGCTCACTTCAGATTGAGGGGGAGGGCAGAGCGGGGTCCACAATGGACCCCACAGCTCAATATCCCCAGTTAAACCCCTGAAGAGAAAAGACAGCCCGTCTGCTGGAGCTCCTTCACTCATGAGTCATGTCGCCATATAAATAGGGTCAAACTGGTGTCACGCTGGAATTAGGGAAATTATTTTTGTAAAGGAGAGGAATTGACATAACTGCTCTTTGAAAGGTTATTATGGTAATTCAGTAGCTACATGGTTTATGTGGGGTCTAATTAGGTCTAAAATAATGAATCATTTGAATTTTAGGCCTAATTAAGTCTTAAATATGTGGAAATATTACCTAAAGGGACTTAAGTGTGTTCAGCAAGGTCTTCAAAGTTACAAGAGCTATGGAATGTCTTGTTTATTTTGAGCACATAATAATAAAGACAAAGATAAATAGTGTTGATAAGGACATTATTCACAAAGTTTAGGAAGTGTTTATACATTGTAGGTCTTACTATGATTGTATATAAACTTAAATGATCCTGCTATAGCAAACATAGTGATCTAAGCTTATCATGGGACAGTGACAAGATAAAGATTCCCAAAGTGTCAGGAGCCCATTATGTTGTGGTGAGTGAATAGGTTTATTATTCTTTCCGGATAGTGGGAGGTACCTGTTATCATATGATTTCTGAACAACCATTTGTGTTTAGGCTTTCACTTCTGACAGAGTCGAATCCAGTGTTGACACTTGTTTCCTGCATTCTCAGACGATAGCTCCTCTCAGCCCCGTATCTCTTCAAGTGGAGTGTTTGGGACGTCCAGCACCACTGATACACGCCGCAAACTGTCGTCATGCTGCACACATTTGACCTTCACTGCAGGTCACGTACCTTCAGTCCTGTTAATACCCATGACGCATCATCTCAAACATACCTCGGTGTGCTCAAGAAATGAATATATGAGTTATATATGAGTTGTTTCGCGAAGCAAATCCAATCTGCAAATGACGATGTCTGTAAACAAAGGCATTTGGAGGACTCACGCTGGGGAGGTGGCGCCATTTAAGGCAGCCGGTAACTCCGGTATTCTCATCCTCACGGTCATCCCTGCAGCTGTTGGGTACAATTTGTTCAGGCATTGAATTTCAATATCAAAAACACAGGAGGACAAAGGGTTTTATTTCCCTTTTCACATGCTCTCTTTTTAAAATTGATTTTAAACAGTAATTTCAACTTCTTGACCCCCCAAAATGTCAGTAATTATGAAAAGATAAATTCTCACAAGTATCCCTTTTGTGGTTGCACTTTTATATGTGACATTTAGGTATGTGCATTCTATTTGCTATAGCTTTTTTCCATAGTGCTATATTGAAAATGAATGACAAGAGCCGAAGTAACCAACTTAATTGAAATGAATTAATTCAATACAACATAGCAACATTAAAATTGGTGTAATAACAGCAGAAGTTTAATGATATTGCAACAGTTGGTCAATAATCAAAGCCCATATCACGCACACGTTGCTGTCTTGCAAAATATTGTCCAGTAGATGGAGCCATAGATTGATTCTTTTTTATTCTAAACATGCAGTCTAAAAATGTATGGTCAAACAGTGTTTCCTTATGTCATCTGACTTAACTTAGGATGGAACTAAAGCATCACATATTTGTTATTATATCTGACTAGTGACAAAATGTATTTTAATTGCTGTTTGTATTTGTCCATTTTGTGTAAGGAAAAATAGACTTGAGGCACTCTTGTGAAAACGTGTGTGTACGTATGTAGAGTGGATGTTAAGAGACACAGAGAGAGAGAGAGGAGGGGCCAATCTTATTTTTCGGGTGACCTCTGACACTGCATCCTAAGCATGCTGGGAGTAACAACAAAGGATTCTGGGAAGGACAGGAGGAGGCCTTTAAAAAAACAACAACATCTTTCTGTCAGCCACATATAGAACACATTCATTTAGGCAGGGCTTATTATTATTATTATTATTATTATTATTATTATTATTATTATTATTATTATTGTTGTTATTATTGTTATTATTATTATTATTATTGTTATTATTATTATTATTATTATTATTATTATTATTATTGTTATCATTTTCTTCATTTTAATGAACTGGCAGGATATATTTAGTCAACCTAACATGGCAGTACTGCTCATGAGGACACAATGGTCATCTGTAGCTTAAAATATTCCCTAACAAACACTGTTTACTCTATTTGAGATGTAGTCTATACGATTTAAGTGAAATCATTTCAATTTCTTCTGGCAGAAATTACATGTACATTTATAGATAAACTTAATGTTTTCTTTTGTTTTTTACTTCCTCTGAGGGCTCAAGCTGAGATGATGTGTAAATGAATTTAATTCATTTTGAGCCTGCATGCACTTTATTCTTTTGTTTACTTTTAATAAAACAGTCTCTACTGAAGACGGAGCTTTCTGCAGCAGGGGTTAAGGTCTCGGCGCTCTAGCCTGAGTGTGTGTGTGTCACGTGTAAACTCCAACCTGTATTTTGTGTTTCTGCCATTCTCCTGATCCTAGATTTTGGCCTTTAAGTTCACTCTGTGTTGTTGTGGAATCAGTTGTATATATTACATTAGTTTTCATGAGCAGAAACAGATGTGGAGAAATGGCTCTAGTGAGGAATCAGATGTTAGTAGGCTGACAGACTATTTTGATGTCTTCCCATAGCTCGATATTCCACTATTGGGGCAATTTGGAGTTCAGTTGCTTTGGCAAGTAGAGTGAAGGGTTATGGGACTCAAACCACAATTATTAAAGGTGCATTAGGCAAGTATTAATATACACAGTATCCTACACTATAACCTTTGACCTAAGTGCAATTAATTTCTGCTTCAACACAGTAATCATCTGTCATAATTCCAATGCCTGCATTCTGTTCTTCCACTTTAATCAATACATTCTCACATTCCACACTTTGTGCTGTATTTTACCATTATGTTTATGTATTGAGTCACATCACTAATGTCAATTTAAATGATTACATTTCTTGGATGTCTGATCTCCAAATCTACACATCCGTCCTGAATGCTGCAAATCAAAGTGTATACTCACTCTCTTAACCGTTCCATCTGTGTGTGGCTTTGCTTCACTTCACGTCGCCGTAAATAGATGCGGCGCTATAACGTCAGCTCGCTGACATTTCCTGCCAGTTCTGTGAATAACGTGAAGTGTTGTTAGTGGACGTCACGTAATGTACAAAAGAGCTTTAGCGGCAGATGTAAATTGCACACACACACACACACACACGTACTCACGCACGCACACACACACATGCTCTGATGGATGTCATGACAGATGTGATGGGAGCAGGAGATGCTGTCACATCACTGCGTCGCCGCTGGCAACCATCTGCCGTACACGCTGACCCCTTACTTCAGCTGATTGGTCTCCTCTGACAGTTTCACGCTCTCACTTCCTTTCTCACTTTGTTTCCTGTCAGCAGGAGGATAATGGCATGTCCCGTTTGTTGATGTTGAACTTTAGCTCCTAAGGTCATAATACGTGTATAAACATTGCCATTTTTGGAGAGAAAGAACTGATGTTGGCGTGGCCCCTGGGCGGCTTGTGTTCAACTCACCACATGTCAGTCATGTGCACACACACTCGCACACACACGGACACACTCTTGCACAGCTGCTCATTGTGGAGCCCAATCTGGTTAGTTGACCTTAATTAACTGAAGTGTCTAATTAGTGGCAGGTTATCTAACAAGTGTGTGTGAAAGAGGGAGAAGATAATTGAGGGAAAGGTTGGAAGAGGTGTGACATCTGTGTGTGTGTGTGTGTGTGTGTGTGTGTGTGCGTGCGCATGTATGTGTGCGTGTGTGAAAAAGTATAGTATGTAGTATGTTTGTAGTATGGGAATTTAGGTGTTACTAATGTTGTAGGGATCTAGAGTGGATATATTCTGAATATTTTCTGTAGTTGTAACCAGACACCATCTTGAGGTGTTTGGTTTGTCCATTCACTGTAACTTTCAAAAGAAAGTGTAGACGTTTCATATCATTTACATAAAACCAAGAGGTAGGGAAAATAATGAGAATGAACTTGTTCATCAAGAAATACACCAGTAAAATGTTGTAACAATAAACAAGTCCTGAAAACATCAGTAAGACCTTGACAGACATATCAGATATAGGGTTATTTAAGGCGCACATCCTGATGCTGGTGCAGCTGTTTCCTTGGCAACCAATTTGTCTGTGTGTGTGTGTGTGTGTGTGTGTATTTGTGCGTGCAGACACTAGCAAGTGTCCTCCAGTTGAACCCCTCACACTTAATTTGGCATCTGAGAGGGAGAAACTTCATCTCTCTCTTCACACTTGCACCTTGGAGATTAACTTCTGCACTGGTGTCTGTCAACGTGCTTGAGTAAAAATAAGAATCATCACATCACGGGAGAAAAATCATTTTTATTTTAAAAAATCTACTCACAACTGGATTGAGATTTGTTTAATATCAATCCTGCTGTATTATTCATCAGTGGTTCTCGCTGACGGTCGGAACCTTTACTGCAGCTGTCAGTTGTGATCTTTAGTGCTTCATGGCGGCTTTTTGCATAATTGAACTGTGCATTATTAATGAGGTTTGCACAGACCACATAAATATCTATACAAAATTGTATTGTCGTGACAAATCCTGAATTAATGTGGAGGTTGCGGCTTTGTATTCAAGCTTCGGCCGATTGTTGCGGAATGCTCCAAACTCTTTGAAGTACACATCACCAGCACAAATATTTAGATCACTTCCTGTACAGGTTTCAAAGTAAAAGCCACACATCTTTTTATGTCAACTGAACCTATTTATTTGTTGTAATGAGGCTTTTGTCTTAAAGCAGTTTGCTCAGTGAGCTGGCACTTGTCAGGCGAAACATTAACTCTCACATTCATTAGAATTCCTCCTGCCAGTTGTTTGATGTTCCTCTCACATTCCTTGTCTGTTCTCCCTCACCCTCTCACTGAAGCTGGCTCACTCCTCAGGAACTCACAGCTCCGGCGAGGAGTGATAATGATGGCATGACGCTCTGGCTTCCTCAAGGCAATGGCACATACACACGTATTGCACATCTACACACCCGCTCAGCGTCATCATCATCGCTCTCAGCAACACTGGAGGGATGACATCCCAATGAGTTGTTGCACAGATTCAGTGAAAGTGTCCAGTCAGCATTTAAAAGTACCGTAGTCAAAAGTCTCATCAGCCATGTCTGTGTTCCCAGTATCAGGCAGCAGACAGGAAGTGCCAATAATTTTCCTTCCTTCCTCGACTCCTCCCGCTGTCTAGATTGCTATGGTTACCTCAAAACCTGTCACATGCAGACAGTCACACACACACGCACTAGACAGTCTAAAATTAGACATTTTGACACTGGAATCTGATGTGAGGGTCCTCGTTTCAATGTGCGTGACAAAGCCTCGCTCTCTGAATTGAACATCAAGGTGCCTTCAATTCTTTGGTTTTATTCCATTGTTATGAAACAATACAGCAAATTTCATCCTCTTCTTCTTCTTCTGTTTAATCTTGGACTTGAAAGTATGAAAGGAGAGGTGTGGCCAGAGTCAGGCGATGAATGAAGTCACCGCAGAGAATGAATGAAGTACTCTTGATGATTGAACTTTGGCTAAGCTCCATTAAGTATCGTAATCCCACATTACGAGCTGAAATAGATTAAATAATGACAAGCACAGAAATCCCTCTTTTACATTTACATAAAGTGTAAGGGAGGGTGTATGGTTTGATTGCCTACATGTTCCTGCTCAATTCACTCAGACTTTAAAGAAGCGCAAAATAAAGGTTAAAGGTTCAGCATTTTGAAAATAGCACTGATGTGATTGTCATAATTACAATGATGTCATATTTAACTTACTTTAAGGACTTTATTTTATTATTTGAGTTATCATCATCAGGTGACAGCTGCAGCTCAGTGCAGCAGGTTATTTTATTACTGAAAGTGCTCTCTGAGAAATGTAGGAAAGCATAATAGTTTGAGGGATTATTACATGTATTTTTAGATTTATTTAGAAATATGTTTTTAATCAATTATTTTATACATTATTTATTGTTCTTGCATATTACTACGCCTGAACAGGATTCATCTTTCACTATGCAATATTTTCGGTTTCCACTATCTTTATCGACTGAAAAATTTCATGGCAAGCCGTGTACATATTTCAGATTACATACATTCTACCAAAGGATAATCCTGTCTAATCCCATTCAAAGAAGGTCAGAGAGAACAAGCACTAGAATGGCAAAAGTTTCCTTAGAGGCCCAGCATCTAAGATTGAAGTAAAAGTTTTAATTTCTAGAGGGAGAAATCAAATGTAATGTGAATTATGCTGATGTTTGTATGATTAGAATTTGGAGTGGGTCCTCTTATGGAGAAATTAGATCCCAACATTATTGTTTATTTATGGATGTGTGAGATTGGGCAGCTCTGCTTTATACCAGTGAGATGTTCTTTTCAAATAGTCCACCATGTTTCTATTAATTTGACCCCGACCAGGAAGACATGATCAGAATGAGTCTGCACATGGACTCCAGTCAGATTTGCATATTCTTAATCTCATTTAGAATCACATTTCAATTTAATGGACAGTATTCCTCTAACGGATGCTTTCGTATTTGCACGTTTCAGGAGTATTCCTGCTGACACACATGACTTGTTCCCCCTGTTTTCGATTTTTCCACTCTCCTGCTGTATTTATAGCGTTTATCTCTTGTCTCTGAGTGAGCTGATGTTCCTGTGGTCTCCCGCTATTTCCTCACAGTTTACAGGCTATTAGCATATCTTCTCCCCCAGTTCACAGAGCAGAGCTATTATCACAGCCATTAATTACACCATGATTGGATCATTGCGTAACAGGCTGCACGTGCGCTCTACATTACACCAGGGAAGTTGGTTGATTCATGGCACACATGGAGAACTAAATGGCAGAAAGTCAGAGCGGGGAATAAAGTGTTATGTAATCCAGCGCCCACGTGTGCCCCCATCGAGTAAACCGGGCTAAAGGAGGGGGGAGAAAAAAATCCCTCATTCACTGACAAGATTTGCCAGTATGATTGTGTGTGTGTGTGTGTGTGTGTGTGTGTGTGCCTGAATGCATTTGACTACGACCGGCAGATTGCTCATGATGTCAGCAACCCAAACCATATGACATGCTGGGTCTCTATCTTTGCATGTTTCGTGTGTGTGTGTGTGTGTGTGTGTGTATTTGTGTGTGTTGTAGGAGGCTGACAGGCAGACAGATGAATGGTAGAGGAGCAGGGAGAGAAAAATACATTATGTCAGAGGATGCTGATACTTTTCCACGTTCTCAACAACATTTATAACTTATCTCATGACAACAAGACATATTATTATTTTCCTCAAGTGTACGTGAGGAATACGAATCCAGATTCAAAATGTCCACCCGTCCTCCAAATCCTGCCATGATCAGATCGAATGAGATCGAATCTCCAAAAACGCGGCTTTTCTGTAACAGCTGACCTGCCGCCGCAGCTCGTAATCCCCAAATACATTCATGTTTGTTGTCATTCCATGTCACAGAACAGGATTAAAGTGAGGGTATGAAATAAAGTGAACACATGCTGTACAACACAACTGGACCTAACAGCCGCCTGAGTGTCAGGGAAATTTGAAATATGTAGGATTAAGAGAGAGGTCGAATGCAGAAGGTACATTGTTTAACCCGAGTGAACCTGCTTAAAAGAATGCAAATGACATCATTCCATTAGCCAATAGTACGTCTGCTATGTGTTAAAAGGCAACACCATCGCCAAAGAGGTCACTGTTGAAGATGTTACCATAGTAACCTGCCTCCTGATCTCTTACAACCTCTCTCAACCTGCTGCCTTGACTGTGTTTGTCTTGATTGGAACAATGAAAAGAAAAATAAGAAAAACAAACATGAGTTATTGTGTCGCACCAGAAATGGTGCGAGACTTTGCATCGTCATAAAACCTTGAAGTTCGAAATCATGAGTTAGCAACAACGCGCTCGCTCGTTAACTGTGACGTTTCCTTTGTTTTATTTTTGTGTCCGTGTTAACTTGTGACTCAGTGCTCTGCTGGGGTGGCTATGTTCGGGTGTGAAAGGTTGTCATGGCAACTAAATGATAGGGTTAAGATAACAAGTGAGTATGTGGTGCAAGGGTTTTTTTGCACACTTGAACCTTTTCCTGCCTCTTACGGAGCGAGTTATAGGATCACCAGTGACACTCTGCTCTCTCACTTGACATAAAATTATACTCCCCTGTGTGTGTGTGTGTGTGTGTGTGTGTGTGTGTGTGTGTGTGTGTCGATGGAATGAAATGCAGAGAATAAGGAGGAGAGAAGATCAGTACAGATGTGCCTCAGTAAGACTAGCATTGATTTCTTTTAAACAATTCAATCCTGCTGACCATGTGTATGTCTCTCTCTTCTGCTCTCTCTTTCGTAGTGTTAGTTAATGTGTCTGTGTGTGTGTTTGCTGTGAAAACGTCCACCAGGACTGTCTCTGCTCTCATCCCTCCCCACCACAGTAAATCCATCTCCCTGGCTCTGCCATCATTAAGAGGTTAAGATCGGTCCCTCAGGCCTGGGAGAGAAATCTGTGCTTGCTCGCCCTCTCTCTCTCTCTCTCTCTCTCTCTCTCTCTCTCTCTCTCTCTCTCTCTCTCTCTCTCTCTCTGTCTGTGGGAAAGTCAAATTCTCTGTCCCTGGAGCTCTCTCTCTCTCTCTCTCTCTCTCTCTCTCTCTCTCTCTGTCATTGTGTATGTTACTTATGCCCTCATTCAAATCCTGCAGTTTAATGTGGCAGGAATCTTACGTTCAAGGTTTTCCTATTCCATGTGTGTACATGTATATAGTTGTGTGTGTATATATGTATGTATACACACACACATACACACACATATGTATATGTGTGTGTGTGTGTGTGTTGGGAGAATCCATCTGGTCTCTCCTTGTTAAGATCGGCCCCTGAGGGCCTCTCCAGCGCAAATCCTCCCCTGGTTCACTTTTATTAGATATCACAGAGTGGAGAAACATCTCCCTCTGTGTGACTCTGCCCCTTCATCTCCTCTGTGTTATAGTCAGATTCAACAAGATTGAAATTTCAATTTAAAAAGTTTATGTAAGATATCATTTGACTTTACATTTCTGTGAAGGTTGACCATTTTACCACATATCAGAGATTATGCATGATGTGTACACACATATAAACCCAAATATCAGTCAGGTAACATTGATCTATTGTGTACACTGATTTGTTTATTTTTATTTTTTTTGGAGGGTGACTATTTTGTCTGCTGACATGGAAGACACAAGGTTTATTACTGATTCCTCATCCGGGCCACCAGGGGGTGATGCAATGCATTACTTAGCCTCAATTTAGGGAGTTCTCTCCACAAATAATGATATAATATCCCACATTTAATTATCAAGAAAAGAGCCAAAGCCCAACCAATTGTCTATGTCTCATCCACGGACATGGAGGATGTGGCACGTCACTGTCAGTTACTGTTTTAACTGTTCACGTCGGCTTTCAGAAGTAGCCTTATCAGATTTAAGTATGAGGACATTTTGATTTCAAGCACTCTGTATAAACCTCATGGCCTTTTTCACACAGCCATCCAAAATTGACAGCAAGGAGCCAATGGTTCCGCAAGTCGGGGGAACAGCCCGACCCGGAGATAACTGCTAGTCTGACTCGCTAAAATCACAGCGGGGTCAGCGGGGACATTCCACAGCTCTCTTTACGCCGTCATCTCTTTAGCTGATTGCTTGAACAAGAAAGTTTCTTTCGCAGCGAAGGCTGAAACCAAAGGTCAGAGCGAAAAATAGCGGTGGCTCAAACTTGGATAAGCCATCACTCTGTTCAGATACTTTGCGCACACTCTCACACTTAAACACAAACACTTTAAATCTATCTGGGGATTTATGGGTTATTTAGAGTTCACAGATGAACCCCCCCCCCCCCCCCCCCCCCCACACACACACACACACACACACACACACACACCTCCACTGCTGTCTTTTTCAAGCCAATGCACACACACACACACACACACACACACACACACACACACATACCACCATGCTGCCAATACACAGACTGTACACCTCGACACAGTGTACAGTACATCATACATGAGACCCTGTTGCTAGGCAACACTGGCCAATGTCAAAATGTCCCCACATCAGGCTCTGGGAATGCAGTGTCTGTGTGCGAGTGCTTTCGTGTGTATGTGTTTTGTCAAGTCAGGTATAAGAAGATTTAATACACAGATTTAGTGTGTGTCAGATTTAGTGACATCAAGTGGTGAAGTTGAATGTTGCAGCTGAATACCCCTCACCAGAGTTTGTCCAGTCAGAGCTACAACTAAAACATGGCTGCCTCCTCATAAAGGACCAGCTCCTGAGGTTAATGAAAAGAGCTTATTCAAAGGTTATGAAAATGTTAACATAACGTAACATCATCATTTATTCATGCCTAAAACGTGTTTATAAAAGTAACTTTTAGCCGGCATCTGATTTTATTCAGCTCTTCCTCCTTCTTTCTTTGGTCTTCATCTCTCTTTCTTATTCCTCAAATTGCAGTGATAATCCCGATCCAGATTAGAGAAATACTCTTCGTCTGTGTGTGCGATTTCTCGATGGTTGTCATCAGCACATGGGTTGACACTCGAGGTTCCAAATCCAATTTCGCCTCCGACAATGTTCATTTAAACCAGCAGCTGTCTCTGCTCTGCCTCTTTCTCTGGAGTCGCTCCTCTTCCCCTGTCCTGCCTCATCTGTCCTGGGTGTCATGTGTTTGGATTGTTGTTGATTTATGATTAATCATTTTGGGATGTATTCTTAGTTTTCTGTGTGTTGTCTTGCCCAAAAGTGTCTTCAGATTCTTGAAGAATCACATGCAAAGACAATGTATTGCTGTATGTGGATATCAGCTGACAGTGTCACCCTGTAATACCACTTTTCAACCACTAGAGAGAGTGACAGCAGTCAGTCTGCCTTTCATCTACACTGGCTCTCATTCACTCTCTTCTTACTACAATTTTAATGTAAATCTTAAACGTATGCATCACCATCATGGATATTTACATAACTCCCTGTGTGAGTTTCAAAGCAAAAGCCCTCTCTCCTTTCTTATAGACTGAATTCTAAAAATTCCAAATAGAATGTTCCCGTAGGGTCGAGCGAAACATGAAAAGTCATATAATTCAAAGCGGTCACAGTCTGGAACTGCAGTAAATCGGAATAAAGTTTGATAGGATTATACATTCACACTTGCCCTTTTCTCTGAGAGGCTTCAAAGATGATATCATCATCTCGTGAGATAAAATGCCACGGACTTCATGTCTGTTAGGAATCTTTTAATGGCATTCTCAACAGAAGAGATGGAGGCATTCGCTATAAACTCAAGAAGTGCTCGTGCTCTTTCATGTGGTCTGATTTCTCTAGGCAACACGAGGGATTAGATCACCCTGCAGCCTGAGAGTTTAAAGGGGAAAGCTTTTTACATCCACTATGACCACATTTGTCCTGCTAATCCTGATTTATGGTTGTGTTGAGCATATATTTGGAGGCTGCTCTGTGCCCCTATGCAACTTCCCTACACTGTTGTGTGAATGTATAGCTGTAAGATGGTGTTCATAGCAGCTGTCAGACAGGTGCTGCTCTCTGGCTGTACCCTTCTCAGTTCGAATGTCACAACAGCAGCAGGTATTCCAGATTATTTTGGCCTTTGAGAATGAGTTTGGTGTTTGGTGCATGTGTGAAAGAAAATTGCAGTGATTATCCATAGATCTTATATAGTACATATGTGAAAACTTCAATTTAATGACCAGAACATTTATTTTCATTTCAGAAACATCATTCAAACAACATCACAAAAAACATTCCCGGAGGTCGAATGCATGTCAGAATCTACACACAGAAGTGTTATATTCTTACATCTTTGAATATTATCTGCTTGGAGATATTAGACATGCATGTTAGAATAGTTAATGTGTGTATGGGGAAAGGGGGGGTGGGTGTGTGTGTGTGTTGCCGTCACTGTGGTGTGATGAATTGCCACTCCATTGCCATCTACCTGCTGTGTACCCTGGTCATTCTGAATAACCTCATCTCCCTTCTCCCTGACACCTCCCTCCCTGTGTGTGTGTGTGTGTGTGTGTGTGTGTGTGTGTGTGTGTGTGTGTGTGTGTGTGTGTGTGTGTGTGTGTGTGTGTGTGTGTGTGTGTGCGTGCGTCCATGCATGGTGCATGCCATATTCACACCAACCTCACCACAGATCGCCATCCCAGCTTCACACACACTCTGGAAACTCATGACCAGATATCGTATGTCACCAGTCCTGCACATGTTGCTAATCAAGACTTTTGCTTTCAACCGATGAGGGACCCATTCTCTCTTCAGGTTCATCATCTCACACAGCAGAGGGCGCTGTTGTGAGAGTGTACACAGGAGGGGTTTGGAAGATGAGGGAAGAAGGACGAGAATGACAATTGTTGGTGTTTGTGAGTGCAAACAAAGTTATGCAGATAGGAGCTTAAGGCATATATTCATATTTCTGGGCTTTAACACCAAAGACTAAACCTGACTTTCATTTAACTTTGCAGCAGTTTATTAGACTTAGTAATGACATTTAAAAGGGGAACCTGTTTGTTTGTGTAGCAGAGCACTTATGACCATAGTTAGTTAACTATAGCAAGAGTCTGGTCCATTGGGAGCTGATGTTGTGTTGGACAGGAGAGGCGACATTCCCAGTGTGTGTGCAGCTTGTGCAAAGACAGATGAGCGTCTATGTCCATTTCTGTCAAGGCTGTTGCTAGTGTAAATATTAGTGTTGTCGTATGTGTGTGTTAGTGTGTGTGTGACTTACAGCTTCTTAGTTTTCATCACAGTTTGTGGAAATCATCTTACACTCTCTCCCTCTCCCGCACACACACTCTCTTTCTAATTTCCCAGGATTCTGCAGTCCACAGTTCACACAGATCTCATTGTGTGTGTTTGTGTGTGTGTGTGTGTGTGTGCTTTGTGAGCGTGTACCGTGTGCCCCGCGTGTGTGTGTGTGTGTGCACTAGTAGTTTTCCATGAGGGAAGGTTGTGAGGGCCCTGGGGGGAAAGTCTTCACAGATGGGGAGGAGTTAGCAAAGGAATTCTGTCTGATGTGTGTGGTGTGTAGGCGTATGTGTGTGTCTGTGTGTGTGTGTATATGTCAGGATGGTTATGATAATGAGGGGCAAGAGGGTGGAGGTGTGTGTGTGTGTGTGTGTGTGTGTGTGTGTGTGTGTGCTCTCTTTGAGCGAGTATGTGAACTTGTATTGAGTAATAGCAGTGTCAAAGCGGAAAACTCCAAAAGAGAGAGAGGGGGAGAGCGAGTGTCAGGAATAGAAGTGTGTTCATCTCTGTGCTGTAAAACATGAATCATGTCTGTAACTTTTCAACAGGAACAAGCTGAACGTTTCCTGCAGCTGAAAGAAAAGACAGCTGTTGGGGGGTGGGGTGGGGTCGGGGGGGGGGGGGGGGGGGGGGTGGGGGGGGGGGGGGGGGGGGGGGGGGGGGGGGGGGGGGGCAGAATGAGGGTGAGCTAGATAAGGACACAGGAAGGAGAGTGAGGGAGATGTGGACAGTAAGATATGCAGACAAAGGAGCCGTTTGTTTTGAGACGCCAGTGTCCTTTACAAGGACAAGCAGACATGCCGCCATTGTCATGTGAGCAGACTCCTCCTCTTCTGGCCCCTTCCTCTTCTCGTCTCCTCGACTCCTCCCTCTGCAACTTCCTCTTGTCTGTCCTCTGACTTTCCCCTCTGCTCGCAACTTTTCACCCACAAGTGACCGAGAGAGTGAAGAAGGGGGAAAGTAGCATATGGGCAAGGCTCAGACCATGGAGGGTCGGAGGCGCAGGATATTTAAAGGGCCACTGTGTAAGATTTAAGTGAAACATTTCCATATTGGATTTATTCTCACCTTTAACACTGGATGTCACTCAATCTTACACACTGCATATTTTATGTTTCATAAAGTAGCCTTCTAGCAAAGATGTGTTGGTCCTTTCTCAGTATAACCCACAGAATATACTTAACATGTGCATGCACAAAGATCACTCTCACACCTGACAGATATGCTTTAAATCATAATAATAATAATGATAATTGAATTATTGTAATCATCAAGCGAGAGATCTCTTATTATCAATATGAGAAGTATAAGATACTTTTAGTTGATGCACATTCTGTCATGCACCCGATTCATGTTGAAATGGCAATCAAATATTGCATTGCGCTGAGTCATCGTGAACTCCCGATAACACCAAGGAGTTGCGCAGTCGTCATTTCTGCTGGGAAATCTCCCCTCCACGATCAAAAAATCAACACCCACCGCTCTGGGTTTGCTTCCTTGCAGCAGGCTGTCATTATGGCTCGCTGTGACTGTGAACATGCTGCTGCTGCTGCTGTTGCTGCTGCTGCTCGGTCATTTTCGCTACCGAAACAAAACCACATATACTTGACACCTAGCAAAAATTAAGATTGTATTTGCTCCAGGATGAAGCTGAAGATGAATGGGAATTGGAATTTGATTGCATATCGTCACACAATATTCGTTTCAGGAGGACCAACTTAATGTATAGTTTCGGCAAACTGTAGCTGCAGTCGTGTTTAGACCCATAACATAACACCTCAGTGCGTCACTTTACGCGTGCCAGCATTCTTCCACTGACTGTGCAATCAATGTTCATTGCCAACAGAGTCAGAGCTGTAATGCATTGCACATGCACTGAGGAGATTTTCAGAATAAAAGCCCTGTTGCTAACTGCCAGCAAAACCAAAAGCTGTTTTCATTTCCGCAGCCGTTGACTTCAGAAACTGGGTCAAAGGTCGCTGGGTTAGCGGTAGCTCAACAGACTGGCAGAAAACAGATGCTGGGTGATTACAGGCATAGATGAAGGTGAATTGATAAATACTCAAACCTTAAACACAGAAAATGTGTTAACTATCCCACGGATGATTTTCTAAACCTTAATCCAACATCCATTTTCATGTTTGGCATCTTTAATAAAAAGTTTGGACCCTTCATTGCAGGGCAAATCACACTTTAAGTTCAATGCACTGCTCTGGAATATCAAATTGCAGTCCAGCAGAGGTTCAGCAGTGTGTGACCCCTCCCACTCCCTCTGGATCTTGATGTTAATCCCTTATTGATTATGATTCCTCGATCTTTAGATAGATGCTATCCTCCGTCCCTGGTGGTCACTCTTTGCATGTGCATGTGTCTGCAGACATGTTTACAGCCACACAGGGGTTTACACAGCACTCAATGAATGACTGTATAACAGACATGGTGTGTGGAGACAGTGGCTCTTTGTGACCATTGCCGGGGTTTATGGTGAGCAAAGCTGGAAGTGCCTAGAGTGACGTTATGCTCTCTGTCACTGGTTTTCTGTCATCATGCACCTTTACTGCAGAGTGATGGAGAGTATACAACCATAAAGTGATAACATGGACCAAGTGAGTCCATGTTATCCACCATCGTCTCCATTCCTGCCTCTTTAAATCTGGCACAGCGGTTTCATCCTTTCCTCTGACAGAAATGCACTGTTCCATTCCAGAGTTATAATTAACGCTGGCAGCTGAACCTGTTTCTTTCCACCACACGATGAGCCGCACAATCAAGATCAAGATAAACTTAGAAACAGTCAAAGAGCCAAAGTCGTTTTCTCGTGAGTTTTCATAAACATGAAGTTATGAGGAATCTTGATAAGAGGATGAGATGATTCCCTTTCCCTCGCTGCATTATGTCATAAGCGCACAGGGTAGAGGAATCCTTGTCTGCCGGATTTCAGAATAAAGCACCTTTTAGAAAATCTTTTTTTTTTCCTGCATTATAATTTGAAATGACCGACAATCACTATAATTGAGATGATAAAAATGCAACGGTCATCGTGTCTTTCCCGCGTTTTCGTCCTCCCTTCATCTCTCTTTCTCATTCCTCTAATTGCAGCTGTAATCCTTGGCCAGATTAAGGGATGTACAGGATCTGTGTAAGTGTGTGTGTGTGTGTGTGTGTGGGGGGGGGGGGGGGTGGGCTTGATGTGGTGGGGGGGGGGGGGGGGGGGGGGGTGGTCTGAATGAATGATGCGTAGATCTCTCAGTGATTACTCAATCCTCTCTCTCATCGTGCAGGTTGAAACCTCAGGATTCCATTTCTTAATCCAGTTTATTTAAACATATCCGATGTTTATTTAAACAAGTAACTGAACCAAAGCACACAGTATTTCTGTCATGTCATGGTGACCTTGTTCAAACGAGGCAGTGAAGTAAAGTGCTTTTCTGATATCATTTGTGAATAGCGATCATCTTTATTAAAAAATATCTTTTTGGCAGCATCCGAGGTCATTGCTGTATTGTTTGTGTTTTCATTGTGAGTCATGGAGATATGATGCGCTGCATCTTGTGAGCAGCTTGAGTCTCTTTGGGATCGTTGGCTTTTCTTCAGTGGCCATGTTTGTGTTTTTGTGGCTTGCAAAGTAGATCAGCATCAGCAGTAGTTCAGTCAAATTACTTTTTCTGTGGAAATCATGATTAGGACTCCTTAATGACTAGTGCAGGGACCATGAAGGGTGAGAAGGCCTTGGAACTTCCACTCTGTCTCCTGGCAGTTTCTCATTATTTGTCTCTATTCCTGAATCCTCATATATTAGAGATGATGCTTGTTTTGATATTTTCAGAAGCCTTTGCAGTCCTGTTTTCACCTTTATCCGTGTTTTTCCCGACAGAAGTGGAAAATCAGACCTGGACACAAACACTAGCAGGTGAGTGAGAAGACTGTGAAGGACTTAGTCTCACCTAAGGCATCATGCCATTTTTATATAACATAGTATATGTCACAGCCTTTACAAAGATTGTACTCCTCTTCTGGACACTGGCACGCAGAACAAATGCAAATATTTAGTTTGAGGCTGAATCCAAAAATAATCATAAGAAGAATTCCACCCCTTTCCCTTTGAAACAAACACCTAAGTTGGGAATTTCAAGCCGGCGTGTGAATTCCCCTTTCGGTTGAAGAACGTGTTTTTTCGCTCTCTGGCTCAAACCTCCGCTGGCATTAGCACAGTTAGCTTTTGTGTTGCAATAAACACATGTGCGTCAGAGCCCATGCTGTCATGGGAATCATGGGTGTCACCAGCCTTCGCTTAAACATTTAGGGACAGCAGCAGTGGCGACAACCCTCTGCATATTTCCCAGCTTTATTCTCAGGGGAACTATCCGGACTCCTGGCTCTCGTCAGCAGCATGTGTTTGGAGTTTCCTGACGTTCAGCAGCTCTGCACAATCCCGATGGAGGGCTGACCGAGTGAGAAACGTTCCCGTGACTAAGGCGTGTTGTCCGGTGCAAAGGGTTGTTTGATTGTATTTAACAGTCTATTGTCTTTAAAATGTAAAGAAATGCAAACCAATACAAAAAACCACTTCAACTGACAATTCCCATATCCTTCCACACAGTTCAGCTCAGTCACTGTTGAGAGGGAAGTCATTTCAGTTGCTAATGATGTCCCTTAATAATGAAGTATGGACTGACTCATCAATATGAAAAGCTTCACCACAACTTGATTTTTCCCACAATTCCCGACGTTCTCCTCTCGCAGATACTCAGCCCTGACCTGAAACCATCATTTTCCTACAAGTCAATTCAAATTGACATTCATGGACTTCAGGGATGCATATGCGAACGCTAAAGTCTAAGTGCTGGCCCCTCCTGTCGTTTCTATAGATGCTGCGCCTCTATTTAGATGTAAGCGATTAGGCAGGGAGCCAGGATGACAGAAAGTGACAAAAACACGTTGCTTCCTGTTTGCGTAGCAGAATTGATACATCATATGCTTGCGCCCCCTCTTGTCTGATTATTGCAACTGCAGGCCTGCTGGAAATCCAGAAATCCTGAAAACGTGTCAACAGGCCTATTTCCCACGTTCCATTTCTCCTTGTTGTTGTTGTGTGTCGTAATAATCAGACAGGAGGGGGTCCAAAGTGAAGAATTAGTGAATAGAAGAAAACAAGAGGGTACAAATTGGAAGGATTTGTTTCTGAAGTCACAGGATTAGTCGTTGGAATCTTGTGATGGCTGTTGGAGGAGACAGTAGCTCTTTGTCCGTCGTGGCCGCTCACGAAGGAGGAGACACGGGGCAGGTTTTCTCCTCAAGTGAACTCGGACACAAAGTCGTCAATCAGGATTTTTTACAATACATTTTTAGATGTGTAATTTATGTCCAGTTTAAATTTGGTTCGCCTCATCCAGGAGGCTCCATCCAGGAGCTCCCGTCTTTTCTCGATCATTGCTGCACTTCAGTCATCGGACATTTTCAAATCACAAAAGCTCTTTTGGATTAAATATTAAAGATTCTTAAATGCTTCGGTCCAAAGTTCACAGCAAGTTAAAACCTTCAAGTCGCAAACCTGCAGGGAGGAGTCAAACATTTACCCAAGTTAATATTACATATACATTTTAACTCACCAGGGAAGAATTCCAACATCTATATATAGCAAGTAGGAATGGTGAGTTTGGGTTTTATTGAAATATACAGGGATGTTATATCTATATAAATAAATTAAAATGTATTATTGTCATTCAAATGTCCTTCTTATACGGCTTATGTGACATCTAAAAGAAACATGTTCAGACTTATAAGAGCTGAGACAGTGATTTGCAGAAACACTTAAAGGGCTATTCTACAATAATAACTCTACGTCAGTCGCTACTAATCTGTTTTCTCTAATAATATCCTATTAGCGCCCGTGTTCTCTCCCCCTGCAGTTGTGTTCCAGTGGCCATGTTTTATGTCACACACTGTTTATGTGAAGCAGGACTTTTTGGCCAAACAATTGCTTTAATTACACAGGAGGGTGCCACTTATAGGCTCGCGTTTTCCTGATGCGTGGGAAGTCGAATTCCCAAAGAGGTGCCCAGATCCATGAGAGGGAGAAAATGTAAACAGGAATTCTCAGTGTGTGTGTGTGTGTGTGTGTGTGTGTGTGTGTGTGTGTCAGTGTCTGCATTTGAATAGAGGGCGTGGTCTTGTGTTGGCTTTGGGCACAGATACGGATCTGTAGCAGCTGCCAGTGTCTTTAGTTTCCTGCATATTTCAGCCGATTATCCTGAGTTGCTTCACAGATATTCTGAACTGTGACGATAAGACGGGTGTATTCTGTGTACTAAGCCTCTGGGTGATAGGAGGAGTATCTCTTGTTTTGGGTTGAACTGATCCCTCAAGGCTTTTCTGCAAATGCTCCTGTCTGTCTGTTACATCACTTAATGTTTACTCCTGGGTCTGTGTCAGTCTCCTGAACAGCATCCAGGCAAAATGAATTCATCGCACTGTCATAAAGAAAGAAAGTCTCTCTCTCTCCGTCTTCACATTTCTACCTTCCCCCAACTCCTCATCTCTGCATACAACGCCCCCCCCTCCCTGCATGCTCTAATGACTATAAACAGTTGGAAGTTTACTACAAACAAATCCAACCCTCAAGGACAAGCCCTCCTCCAGCCTCTCCTACTCCTCCTCCTCTTCACCCCCCTTCCTGTTGGTTTCAGTGAGCTACTCCTTGCTATAGGGTCACTGGTGTCCTTCAGTGCAAAGTGGCAGCCATCATGTAGTATTTGGGATGACATTGGGAGCGGCGGGATGAGGTCAGAGGAGGGTTTTTGACCTCATGTGCAAACACAAGCGGCATATTTTCATCTCCAACCTAAGAAATCAAAAAATCCTCTCTTCTCCTTCCAGTTATAGGAACATTATCACTCTTCTCCTCATCTCCGGGGATGTCTTTAGTCGTCATTAGATTGTTTATATCTACTTCAGGTCTTAACCAAGTGGCTGCGCTTCGTCTCTCTTTGCATGGGAGGGTGGTATGAAGGCGAA
The DNA here is from genome assembly GCA_016785325.1 of Chascanopsetta lugubris. Classification (NCBI taxonomy): domain Eukaryota; kingdom Metazoa; phylum Chordata; class Actinopteri; order Pleuronectiformes; family Bothidae; genus Chascanopsetta; species Chascanopsetta lugubris. The sequence goes on from JAFBJT010005199.1 coordinate 44,748, forward strand.
CCTGCGAATGAAAAGTGTGTTTGTATCCATGTCAGGGCTGATCAGCTGCTGAACTTTGGCCTCCAAAGCTCAGACACGGAACCCAAATCTCACCTGATGTCTCAAATCAGATTTTTCTGTTTTTCACAGGACGATTATACGTATTAATCCTTTAACAGAAGAAGCAGGAAGTAGGCCGTCGACCCTCTTTGACTTCATTGTTGCGGCTGCTGAGTGAATGAATGCCTGGGTTTGTGAACGGCATTCTGCTTTCCAGAGGTCAAAGTTCTGTTTGATTACAACTTCACTCACGGAGGATTCCTCCCTTTGCTTTCCACCTTTGTTTTTTTTTTCTCCCGCGCCACCTCGGTCAGCCTCTCACCTCTCTCCATTTCAGACTTTGTTATTCAAATGTCTGCAGCTCGTTGGGCTTTCAACAAACAAGTCTTCTGCAGAACTGGACTTTCACCTTTTCAAGCTCTCGCTTTCGTCTCTATTTGTCATTCGCTGTATCGCTACACAGCCACTTTTTAAAAGGGAGATCACACACACACTTTTCCGCTCCAAACCACCTGTTGCATGTGAAGGGAAAGGACGAGAGAGGGAAAAAAGAGTGAGAGGGTAAAAAAAACAAAAGTTTCCCCCACCCCTTTCTCTCACACTCCTCCTCCGCTTTGGGTGCACCCCCTTCTCCACCACTAGCACCACTCACCCTTCCAGTTTCACTCCCTCCCTCCCCAAACTCCTCCTCTCAGGGCAGGTGAACCAGTCCCAGCGTATAAAGGTAATGTAACATGAAGCAGCCTATCCTCACTGCTCGGGGGAGAGCGGAAGGCACAGGACACAACAGGGCTGAGAGAGAGAGAGAGAGAGAGAGAGAGAGAGAGAGAGAGAGAGTGAGAGAGAGGCGGAGTAGGAAAGTTGCAATTTAAAAAGACAATTGGACGACTGACCACCCTCAGACTTGAATTGCAACCATGGGGCTGGGAGTAAGTACTAAAGCTTTGTCACACATTTCCCTCTGTTTCATGTTTCCGTCTTTGTATGTGCTTTTATCCGTTTGGAGCTCGAAGTTTGATCCCAAGTCGATAGGGAGAAGCACTTTGTACCTTAGTTTCGAAATCTGTCGCACAGGAGTCGAGGGGTTGAGGGATTTAGGAAAGTATTTACAGTGTGAGAGTTTTTTTTTTTTTCTGGCATGTGAGAGGCGGCTGTAAGAGGAAGCTGCAGGGCAGGCTGTGCCACATGTGCTTCCACCGAACTCATTTTTCTCTCCCTTTCCTCCACGGCAGAGAGGGAAAGATGACTACAAGCTGGCGGCCACCTCAGATGAAGGCTCCAAACAAAGCAAGAAAGATAAAGCCAAGAAGGATATGGACGACCTCAAGAAAGAAGTCGACCTGGTGAGTTGAAACGACAGGAAATGAGTTCATAGGAATGAAATCCACGGCTTTAGCAGCCTCCTGCTTAGCGGCAGCCTGATCCATGTTAATGCTGTTGGTCACTACATGCCACTGCCGTTGGTCACAGCAATGACACAGTCACCAGCGACACAAACCCCAGCTTTGACCTCATGGCGAGTCACATGAGGTGTGCTGCCGCCCTGCCTTTCATTAAGATGGCTGCTTAGACCATCACATCTGCAGTCACGTGTTCTGAAGGAGTCCAGAGCTGTACTCAATGTCCAAATCACACTTCTCTAGATCGGCCCTCAGCGCTGAGAGCTCGGTGGTTTTCATCTTCCGCCTCGACCACACTGATCGGTCATACAAAATGAGGAAGTTGCAAATACAAATTTTTGGGTGGGTTTGAAATGTCACATGCAGATAAGTCGTTAACCGCTTTCCACTGATGTCAGCTTTTTATGCTTCAACTCGGTCCCGGACGCAGAACAAGGTCATTTACCAAGGTCAGAGAGGCCCTCGCTGTGGGTTCATCCCCAAGTCAACGAAAAAGGGCCGATGCAGACTTTAGTGCCTTCAAATATTCTCGAGTAGTTTAAGATTAGATCAATTTAAGATTTCCTCTGTAACTTAAGTCCAGTCTTTTGAGGAGAACTTTGTGGTAAATTGCTCTTTAGTCCACGGATGATCTTCGAAGATGACCCGTGTAAAAGACAAGGTGCTGTCGTCCAGATTGTGTCCTTGACAAGGTCACAAGGAGGCAGAGTTGTGTTTTGCAATCATCTCAAAATACTAAGTTTAGTAACACTAAGTGTTAGACATACACCAGGAATGCGAAAATATAAGAAAAACGTACGATTTTCTGTGCTGGATGATGTGATGTATCACTTTGTGGATACTGTGTTTTCATAAGTATCTCCCGGTTTGAACATTTCAATTGATCTAAAACTTTAAAATGTTCATTCCTCCAAATCTTGAATAAATGGCGATATAAACATTAAAGAGTAGGACATTTTAGCCGAGTGTGAATCACCTTTGTTCGCACAGGTATTTAACCTTGGCAGGATCATGTCCTTGACAAGGTCAGGAAACAAGGAGGTCTCTTTGGTTCCTGTGTTGATCTCAAAACACTAACGACGTCAACATCATAATATACAAGTAACAATTTGGTAATTTAAGGTGATGCTCGTCTAAATTTTGAAAAATCATAATATGATCTCATGGCTTGCTGACGACTCTCTGTCTAATGCTGCTCAGCAGGTCGTAGAGTGCCCTGCGTTATAAGGTCATAAAACTCCCATCTAGGTGACATATTAATGATTATTGTTCCGCATGCGTTTCAACTAGATCTCAAAGTCCCGCCGCAGCTGAAGGACACCTCAATGCCATGGCAACCGTATCACCTGTCTGCCATAACCCTCGTCGACCGAACATGCAATTGAGTGCAATTAAACCGTGGCGCTGTCTTTAAAGTTGCCCCCCTCCGGTCATTTTTTAAATAAAGTTTCTAGTAAGTGCTGAAGTTTGACTTAAAGAGGACAGAAAAGGTCAAGAGTAAATGACCGTGGTTAAAGGATAATATGGATCAGTTGTAAGAGTATAGGCGTGTCTCCATGGAGACAGCATGTTAATGATTATTGCACTGTCACACTTGTATCATCGCACTATTACCCAAGGCCTCAAAGTCCACTGGAAGACAATGGATTTCCATAGCAACATAAACCAATGTGGGTGAAGTTCAGCGGAAATGTGAAGTATCAAATCACATTTGATTTAAAGGGACAGTGTGCAGGATTTAGTGACAGCTAGTGGTGGGTTAGGTAAAGTTTGTCTTCTCTGCAACTGTAAAAACATGGACAATTCCCACCCTGATTCAGATATAAAGGGCTCATTTTGTGGTAATAAAAATAGTTTGTACCCTCAGGTGGTTGTACATCAACACAACCATTTTCCTCTATGAGGGCCGCCATGTTGGCCCACCAACATGACTTTCAACAATAAGTGAACTTTATTAGAATGCTAAACTGTGAGGTTCCACCCATTCTCTACAACTGACAGTGAACACTGTCGAGAAACACAATGGAACTCAGTTCACGAGTTCCGACAGCCGAGGACTCTGATTCCATTGTGTGATTTCACAGTGTGTTTATACATCAACAGCGGCGCAGAGGATGGGGACGCTCAGCATAAATAAGGTCAGGGTGAACCTGTTCTTGATAACTTGACGGAGTGGGACGTTGTGAACTGAGACTTTTTCTGTTAATCTCATTCATTTTCTTTCCCAATCTTTCTGACAAGTTAAAGGTACAGTGTGTAAGAGTCACTCCTATCTAATGGTGAAGTTGCATTTTGCTGCGGAGTTACCCCTCACCCTGCCCCTTTCTCCTGCGGTTGCCTTCAGTTATAAGATATCAATTCATTCTGAGCCATTATGTATAAGCTAAGAATGTAAAGGGCCCATGTCAAGGTAATGAAAACACGTAGTGAATTGCAAACAAAACCTCCTATTTTTTTATGATAAGAAGTCAATGGGTGGTTATGGAAACCCAACTGTAGGGCCTATTTCACCATAGCACTTTCGATTATTTTGTTGTTACAAAAGACATGGAGGGATATAATAACAGATGATGTTTGATGGATCTCTAGTCATCCACTCATCTGTTGTAGGCGTTATTCAGAAATCGCAATGTAGGCACATGTATGTGTCAGGTTGCACCCACACTCTTACTCTCACTCTCTCTGACACACACACTCACACACACACAATTAAGAGGTTTCTACCGGCTGGTGAAAGAAAAACAGGCTTTAGGAGAAAATGTCCGTGTGACATATATGTTATTGATGCAGCTATGAGCTGAGGAGCCTGGGCTCCACTCCTGGAAAGTGTCACGCACATGAGCTGAGAGCAGCGTGTCACTTGAGTGTGGCAGTGTGGCATTGATTCTGCTGTTTGCTCAGACTGTTTGGACAAGTTGGCGTCAGACTGGTTGTGGCTGAGTTTAAAGTGGCACCTGAATCCCGGCCCTGATCAGACGTCCGAATTTCTGCTGCACCATCTTTATCTGTTTGTCCCCGGAGGATGCATGAATGTTTTGAATCCAAAAAGCAGATAATGTCTGTGGTTCTGAAATGATGACACTTTTAATGCAATGTTTCTTAATCTCTCTCTCTCGGTAGGATGATCACAAGTTAACCTTGGATGAACTTCACAGGAAATATGGGACTGATCTATCCAGGGTGAGCAATCTGCACAAGTGTATTTGTTTTTCATCATGTGTGCATGACTTTGTTTGTGTGTGTGTGTGTGTGTGTGTGTGTGTGTGTGTGTGTGTGTGTTAAGTTAGAGTTGATAACTACAGACAGATAATCCCAAAAAGACAGAGGATGATCTGTAAGTATCAGCTGATGTCAAACGCACAAAAACATAGACAGACACAGACGCACTTGAAGATACTGTGTCGTGTATTTATCTCCCTGATTGCCGAGTTCAATCTCGGTAGATGGAGATTTAGCAGCACGTAAATGGTCATTCAACATATCTCTAGAACCTTTTGTGAAATATATTATGTAACATTTAATGTAAACGTACACATTTCTAAGAGGTTTTATTCATATCTGTATACTGGTGTATACAGTTTCGACAAAAATTCAATTTCTACAGTTATTATGATTATAAAGCAAGACTTAAAAAGAAAGCATCGCAATATCGATTGGGTCATAATGAATTTGAAGGGAGAAACTCTTTAAAAAATTTAAATTCGTCCCAGAAACGTCTGTAGTTGTTACTGGAACATCAACGTAGGACATGAAATGTAATTTATCATTATTTTATTGATTGTGCAGAAGTTCTACACAGGCATCACTGAAACCTTAAATCAATTTTTTTGATTTGAAAGTGTGACCCTGTTTTTCATTAAGACTGAAGGAAGCTTGCACAGAATCCCATTACACAACCCTGCAGAGGCCAGACACTTGACTGATGCTGATTATGTGCTGAAATCTGATCTGTTAGAGTTTGACCCTCGAAATACAAAGACCTCATTCAGATACATGAGAATAGAGAAATGCGCTTTTTTCCTCCTCTGTATACATCGAAATAAGAAAAGTCAAGTCTCCCTTTTGGCCGCCATGCATCTGTTTACTCATCAGCCTACTATCCGAATCAACATCTGCCTCAGCTGTCTCAAAATGCATATTGTTGTGCTTTGGAATATAGTTGTAATCTTGCGGAATGATCCTTTAAAGTTTTATGAGCAGTTAATGTTCATCTGCCAAAAACCGGATGGACAGGTTTCTCTTCAGTTTACACAGACACGAGTCAGACGATGCTGTTATGGATGTCTCTAGTTGCACCTCTGTTTTCTCTGCCGAGGGAAACTCACTTTCTTCTTCTCTCCTTTCTTTAGGGTCTTTCCTCCTCCAGAGCAAAGGAGATCCTCATCCGTGATGGCCCCAACGCCCTCACGCCCCCTCCCACGACACCAGAATGGGTTAAATTCTGCAAACAGGTAAAAAAAACAGAGAAGAACACTTTCATTTGGTGAATACTGTTTTACAAAGAAGCATCTGAATCTTTATTTCATCTTGTTTCCAGCTTTTCGGTGGTTTCTCCATGCTGCTGTGGATCGGTGCCATCCTCTGCTTCCTGGCTTATGGCATCCAGGCCGCCTCTGAAGATGAACCAGCCAATGACAACGTAACGAACCTTCTGTTTTTGTTGTATCGTTTTAATGAATGCTTCCAAAGATGAACTCATTCACTTTTTTGCCATCCTCGCAGTTGTACCTGGGCGTTGTGCTTTCCGCTGTCGTCATCATCACCGGCTGCTTCTCCTATTACCAAGAGGCAAAGAGCTCTAAGATCATGGACTCCTTTAAGAACCTGGTCCCACAGGTGAGGATTTACCATCTCAGATTTCACTATTAAAAGAGTGAAAGAGTTCCCTGAGACCTATATTTTACCTTTGGTGCCATAGCAAGCCCTTGTGATCCGTGACGGTGAGAAGAAGAGCATCAATGCTGAAGAGGTTGTGGTTGGAGATTTGGTTGAGGTGAAAGGTGGTGACAGGATTCCCGCTGATCTGCGAGTCATCTCCGCCCACGGCTGCAAGGTCCGTTAATGTCGTGTTTTGTTTTCTTAAAGCCTAATTCTTATGTCATCTTCACAGAATATTCCATTCATGCTTTCCCTCTTTCTACCACTAGGTGGATAACTCCTCTCTTACCGGCGAATCCGAGCCTCAGACTCGTAGTCCTGACTTCTCTAATGACAACCCACTGGAAACTCGCAACATCGCTTTCTTTTCCACCAACTGTGTTGAAGGTAACTACACAGATACATTTATTCACTTAAGTGAAATATTCCTCCCACATGATGCTCCCACGAGACTTAAGCTTAAAGTGGGGCATTAAACTATAGAGTCATTTTCGAAAACATGGCTAATAGAAATAAGAAAAGCTGTAATGTTCATACATTCAGGTGTTTTTTCACTTTTAAATAGCTTACTTTGATTATTTTATATTCACTATCTGATATTGTACATAGAAAATGTCACATGCTGGACCTTTATTAAAGTCATAGTCACTCATTAAAACACTTTTTGTATTCTAAGTTTTACTTCTCTCTCCTCAGGTACTGCCAGAGGAGTTGTCATCAACACCGGGGATCGCACAGTCATGGGTCGTATCGCCACCCTGGCTTCCAGTCTGGAGGGCGGAAAAACCCCCATTGCCAAGGAGATCGAGCATTTCATCCACATCATCACCGGCGTGGCCGTCTTCCTCGGAGTGTCATTCTTCGTCCTCTCCCTCATCCTCGGGTACGGCTGGCTGGAGGCCGTCATCTTCCTCATCGGTATCATCGTCGCCAACGTGCCAGAAGGTCTCCTGGCTACTGTCACTGTGAGTCCTGTTGGTTCCTGTTGTACAAAACCCGTCCAAACGATGACTCGGCTCTTTCACTAATCCAGATCCCTCCCTCCCATAGGTGTGTCTGACCCTGACCGCCAAGCGCATGGCCAAGAAGAACTGCCTGGTGAAGAACCTGGAAGCCGTGGAGACCCTGGGCTCCACCTCCACCATCTGCTCCGACAAGACCGGCACACTGACCCAGAACCGGATGACCGTGGCCCACATGTGGTTCGACAACCAGATCCACGAGGCCGACACCACCGAGAACCAGAGCGGCACCTCCTTCGACAGGAGCTCCGCCACCTGGGCCGCCCTGGCCAGGGTTGCCGGGCTCTGCAACCGTGCCGTCTTCCTGGCCGAGCAGGGCAGCGTTCCCATCCTGAAGGTAAAATACCCATCCAATTTCCCAGGTTGCCAAAACATCATTCACTTTAGTGCCACAACGCCATTTTTTAGTCCAGGACTGTAAAGAAGTGCTTCACCCCCGTTTCCTGAAGTGAACACTGTTGCTGGGTCCAACGATGCCACTTGTGTGGGAGGTGTCTTGGCGTCACGGTTTGGCTGGGAACTTTCTGGATTCAGCGAAAACACAAACACATTGGAACGAGTCTACAAATCTTTATAAAAAGCACTCCAGCTAATTAAATGCTTTTTCCAAAGTGGGCAGGACAAGCTCAGACAGACCCACTGATTTATTTCTAAATGCTGGACTAAATGAGGCAGCCTTTGTTTAAATCAAATATGACAGTTTCAAAGTCATTTTTTACATCTAGCATTTACTGTGACAATATCTTCATATCGAACATGTTTCTCTGAATCAATAGAGGGATGTAGCCGGTGATGCCTCAGAAGCCGCTTTGCTCAAGTGCATTGAGTTGTGCTGTGGATCTGTCCTTGGTATGAGAGACAAATACACCAAAGTCTCCGAGATCCCCTTCAACTCCACCAACAAATACCAGGTAAACACAACGTGGACATTCTGCTGCATGTGGAACAACTCTCATAAAAAGATCCAAATCTAATCTTCTGATCCTTGCCCATGCAGCTCTCCATCCATAAGAACACCACACCCGGAGAGACCAACCACCTGCTGGTGATGAAAGGGGCCCCAGAGAGGATCCTGGACCGCTGCTCCACCATCTTGATCCAAGGCAAGGAGCAGCTGCTGGATGATGAGATGAAAGACGCTTTCCAGAACGCATACGTGGAGCTGGGAGGACTGGGAGAGAGAGTACTGGGTATGGTGTTTCTCCATTTTAAAGTTGAACTTTCTATCTTTGATCAAGTGGAGAATTAATCCCCCCCTGTCATTATTTTCAGGTTTCTGCCACTTCAGCCTGCCCGACGATCAGTTCCCAGATGGCTTTGCTTTCGACACAGACGAGGTGAACTTCCCCACTGAGAAACTGTGCTTCGTCGGCCTCATGTCCATGATCGACCCCCCTCGTGCCGCCGTGCCAGACGCCGTTGGCAAATGCAGGAGCGCCGGAATCAAGGTGCGAAGCCACTGTCGCCGCAGGGTTTGACATTACATGACATCAACAGTCGCTTAACTCCTCCCTCCTCCTTCCTCCTCAGGTCATCATGGTGACAGGAGACCATCCCATCACAGCCAAGGCCATTGCCAAGGGTGTGGGTATCATCTCTGAGGGCAACGAGACCGTTGAGGACATCGCCGCTCGCTTGAACGTGCCGGTGTCGGAGGTCAACCCCAGGTTTGTGCTCCCAGGAAGATTTCTCAAACTTTCCCTTTAGAATTACTTGGGACTTTTGAAACAAATGGTACCCACTTGAAAAAAGACAATAAGGAGAGAATCAACACCATAGAGCTTGTTTTTGGCTCAGTGACGATGTTGCCAGTGACGTGCCCCACCTCTCTGTCTCACTCTGTTGACTTGAGCGATAAAATGAAAATAGCTGTCCTAAGTGTCATTGTGTGCCACCAGAATTGTGCAGGTATTTGAAGACAAAGACGATATATTGCTCCAATCAATGCCGATTAAACCCAGAGCTGATTAAAACAGAGCAGGTCGCCGGGTTAACACAGCCGTCAATCAGTTTTCATGCCAATGCCAATGAGACGAAGTGAAGTCAGAGTTGGCCAGCGATCCCCTGCAGTCTATTCAGCTAGTGTAGCTTTTAGTCTAATTCAACTGTGATAGATAAAGCAAACTGTCACTCCGAGAGGCTTTCTTGTTTCCAATAACTTTTTACAAATATTTAAATTTGTAAAAAGAGGACAATCCGAATGCAATGGTGCAATAGTAGACTATCAAAGGTGCACCTTTATCTGTCTGCAGAATCACATTCAGCTGAGGTTGCCTTCATTTCTGTTCAATACCAACCCTGGTGCCAGCTGGAATTTCCTGTTTTCTCATCTTATCCCCATTCCTGATCATTTTTTTTGCTGCATCACGTCCTCTCAGAGACAGGATGTGCTTCTGACGCACTCTGCCTTTGTTTCCTCCCCAGGGATGCAAAGGCCTGTGTGGTGCACGGCGGCGAGCTGAAAGACATGACCTCAGAGCACCTGGACGACATCCTGAGGTACCACACGGAAATCGTCTTCGCCAGGACGTCGCCACAGCAGAAGCTGATCATCGTGGAAGGTTGCCAGAGACAGGTATGGAAGACACAAGGAGGAAAAGCTTGATAAATCATCTCTTCAAGAGAATTTCCATGAAGGCTTGCATCTTTTCTTTCAGGGCGCCATTGTGGCCGTGACAGGTGACGGTGTGAACGACTCTCCTGCTCTGAAGAAGGCTGACATTGGCGTTGCCATGGGAATCGCTGGATCTGACGTGTCCAAGCAGGCCGCCGACATGATCCTGCTGGACGACAACTTTGCCTCCATCGTTACCGGTGTGGAAGAAGGTAAGAGCGACACAAACGCCTCATCGCCAGCTCTGATTTGATCTGTTTCTTCACCTCATTTATTCCTAAATTCCAGGTCGTCTGATTTTTGACAACTTGAAGAAATCCATCGCCTACACTCTGACCAGCAACATCCCCGAGATCTCCCCTTTCCTGCTCTTCATCATCGCCAACATCCCTCTGCCTCTGGGAACCGTCACCATCCTCTGTATCGACCTGGGAACTGACATGGTGAGGATGATGTCATCTCTCACTGCCGTCTTAGTTCAAGTGTCAGCCTCCACAGCACTGTATATTTTATTCTCAAAATGTTGCCTCCCAGGTTCCTGCCATCTCCCTCGCTTATGAAGCAGCTGAGAGCGACATCATGAAGAGGCAGCCCAGAAACCCCAAAACAGACAAACTGGTGAACGAGAGGCTGATCAGCATCGCCTACGGACAGATCGGTAACAGAACCTTTTCCTGGCAGGTGGCAACAGAAACCAATCATTTGTGTTTTTTCACTGTAAGAATGCCTCACTTTTCTCCTCTGCAGGTATGATGCAGGCCACAGCTGGCTTTTTCACCTATTTCGTCATCTTGGCCGAAAATGGATTCCTCCCCATGGACCTGCTGGGGATCAGGGTGTACTGGGACGACAAATACGTAAACGACCTGGAGGACAGCTATGGACAGCAGTGGGTGAGTGGTATTCACGCACCGTGTCGTTTATGATTCGCTAAGATTTCTGAGATGCTGAAATGTCTTTTCTCCCGTAGACGTACGAGCGCAGAAAGATCGTAGAGTTCACCTGTCACACGGCGTTCTTCGCCAGCATCGTGGTCGTGCAGTGGGCCGATCTGATCATCTGTAAGACCAGGAGGAACTCCATCATTCAGCAAGGAATGAAGTACGTACACATGGCAGCAACAGCAGCTTTCTCCCTAAAGTGACGAGAGTGGAGGATATTTATTGTTTCAACGCGCTTCTCATTTCGACCCCCAAAGACGACCGATATTGATCAAGTCTTTTCTTCTGCTTCCACAGGAACCGCATCCTCATCTTTGGGCTGTTTGAGGAAACAGCTCTGGCAGCTTTCCTGTCGTACTGCCCGGGCATGGACGTCGCCCTCAGAATGTATCCCCTCAAGTGAGTAAAACACACTCCGTTCTGTCTCCATTGATCTTCATTTGGTTTGGTTTAACTTGATAGTTGTAGCCTTCGGTTATCAGTAAAATTCTTTACGGACTTTAATTTGTCCATTCTGGGCGCCTGTAGAAACATGGTGGTACGTTGAGGTGGTCAAATAAACAGTACGGTAGTTCATTACTACTCTCAAAGACTAAACCCAGTGGACCAATAAGCTGCAAGGGCTCCACAAAACCAACAATACAGCTTCTGTCCTGCCACTGGTTTCAGAGCACCATTCACTCGTAGGTCGTAGTGCCCCCTGGAGGACAAAACAGATACTACAACAGAAAAAAAACATAAATTGTCAAACACAGGGCTCTGTTCATGTACTAAATATCACTAAATAAATTTGACCCCTCAGGATGAAAGCCCATCATAATTCGTGATAACTGAAGGCCACTATAGATTGTTCGAATTGACTATCTTTCATGCATTTGGATGAATCCTACATTTTGTCACACTAAGTCACGTGTCTCTGTCTGAATTGTGTATTCACAGGCCATGTTGGTGGTTCTGTGCCTTCCCCTACTCCCTCCTCATCTTCCTGTACGATGAAGCTAGAAGATATATACTCAGACGCAACCCTGGCGGTAAGGAATCAACTTTTTTATTTGGTTGGTTCATTTGGTTGGTTCATGTTTTTTTGTCCTCGGCTGTGTGTGTATGTGTGTGTGTGTGTGCGTGTTACCACCACAACAACTCTCCAACACAAATTCTCCAGTGAACTCTGATGGATGGCAGGGCCCCAGTGGGATTTGAACCCTCCACCTTGCTATTGTTAATGCCTCATTCCACCCACAGAGCAGAGAGTGGAACCTGCATCATGTCGGGCAGCTTCTGGTGCATCTTTGTGTGTGTGTGTGTGTGTGTGTGTGAGTGTGTGTGTGTGAGAGAGAGAGAGAGGGAGAGAGAGTGAGTATGAGAGTGCAAGTGTGTGTCTGCCACATCTGAGCCCCACAGCACAGATCAGTGAACATCTCATTGCCTATCCATGGTGAATGATGTGACACAGAAAACAAGTCTGACTGAACAAAACAGCATTTTTATCACAACATTTTTTACATTTGTTGGGCTTTTTATGTGCTTGGAAACAAATTACCTAATTATTATTTACCCTCATTGTATTTCTGCACCTTGCCTCAAAAGTGCTGAAGCCCTGACTTTTTTGCCCTAATCCTAAAAATCAATCATAGCGTCACAGCTAATGAAAAGTCGCGAAATTGTATATAATGATAGGTTTCATTTATTAACCAATGTTTGGAGATTATTTAAGGATGATGTCAACCCTCTCATTAGCTCCAAATCAAGGGATTTTCTTCCTCACTCTAATCCGGCTCTGATTTCTCGGACCGGTAACATGAGTGATGGTATGAACCCTTGAACACAAAAGACTAATTGTGTCTCCTTTGATTTGTAGGTTGGGTGGAACAGGAGACGTACTACTGAGGAAACCTGGTGGGGGCGGTCAGTGTATCAACGTTATTTACTGCTGTGTTACATGCATGTCTGACCTAGTCAGACACCGAAAACACCAAAACACTGATAATTTATCATCTAAATGTATTTCATCCACAATAAAAAAACACATTTCTGTACCATTGTACACTGAGGCTGCCTCAATATTTATTTTTCCCTGCATGCACTTTGCTTCCCTGACACGATGAATCTGCGTTGTTCAAAGAGGACTCCTGCAGGATGTTGTTTCATTGTCTGGTAGATTTGGAGCGTACCTGTGAGTCAGGTTTGCTGACCCGTGCAGGTTGGATTATCCACCTCAGTGGCTCCCAAACTTTGACTCGGGGGTCAGGAATGAAGTCACGTTTAACACAAAAAAGGGGGAATTAAATCAAAGTGTTCGATGTGCTTTTTTTTACACTGACTGATCGTGTCAGTTTAATCTGGTGCCACATTAGATTTAACCTGTTTTTTTTATTTTGACCCTGAACATATTGAGGATTTCAGATCTGTGCGCATGTGTGTCCATTATCTCAAGAGCCAGTCTGCCATGGTTGTTTGCGATGGATCGCTCTGTTGACCACTAATGCAAAGAGGCCCTCAGTGAAAATTAACCACTCTAGTGCTATCTACTTGGTGTTTACCTTTGCCATTATATTTCCCCTACGCACTCCACTCCTCTTAATGTGTGTGTGCATGTGCGTGCATTAGTGTAGCCTCTGGGGGGTGAGGGTTACATGTTGATGGATCCACACACATTTCGAAACATTCGAGAATAAAAATGCGCATACTCTGAAATATAGAGTGAATGAAGCTTTAAAGCGACCAATCAGCTTTCTCCTCTGACTTCGCAGGTGATGTGTCTAGCAGCAGGGGGCGACATTGTGAGTGAGCAGACAAAGAGGAGGAAAAATGTTGAGAGAATAAGAGAGGGAGATGGATGGCGAGAGATGTCAATCGATGTGATGAACAAGGGGGAGTGAAGTCAGAGTGAGCAGACGACACGTGAATTACATGAAGCGCTAATGCTTCACGTAATTAATCATCGTTTCACTACTGCTGTGTTCATATTTTTGCTGTGACACAAATCCAGACGAAATGAATCGAGGCAGTGAGGGAGGGCGAGGTATGTATATATAGAGAGAGACCAATGGAGACTAACATTATCATGCCTTCATCCTTCGTTGTTCACAAGCAGGGCCCCCTGAACGTGCCTGTTGCTATGGCAACCCATTTGAGAACCCTCTCTCTTTCCTCCCTCTCTAACATCTAAATAAAATCTGTTCTATTTTTAGAGCGGCGCTGGCAAAAACACGCAAGCCACACCGATCGCACAGAAATCAGCGACCGTGCATGTGCTGGCAACCATGCGTGCGCGCGTACAGTATAAAAACCCCTGCGTGCTGCTGTGCATCCATCTGGTTGTGAGATCCACCTGTGGTTTTATTTGTTTACCTCTGATTCTGCTTATTCTGTGTTTTAATCAAGGAGGGGGAGTGTGTGTATGTGTGTGTGTGGAGGGAGGGAAGAGAGAGAGAGAGAGAGAGAGAGTGTATGAGAGAAGATGAGCTCCTTGCAGTGAAATCTCCCCGTCGCTGTTTGATCTACATCAGGTTTATCTTGTCAGAGTGCTCTTCAGGCCGACTGATAAGGGCTGTTAGAATACACAGGGAGCCAGACAGTGAATGACATAATGCGCTCCTGGCTTTCACAATCCATGCTAGCCTCCAGAAGAGGGCACACTGCATGGAATTTGTTGCATTCAGTGAAAACCACACTCGAGAGCTTTCTTATGTTGCATCATGCATGAAACGTCTTCCGTGTACACACATGAAGCTTCCGATTCCAGGCTCGGATCCAGGGATGAAGGACTAAATCTCTCATTTGTGTTGCGGGATGAAAAGGGGTTTAAGAGCTCCTGGAACAGATGCAAACGGCCGCTCAGACGGGGAGCGACGCAACGAGACTCGCAACGTGATAATCAACAGGATTTTTGAGGGGAGGTCAAAGGTTAGGGAGTATCCCAGCGTGATGGACACACATAGGAAGGAGTACTTGGGCTCCACTTGTTAGTGGAGACACGTTGACTTATTCAAGTGATCAAATCTGACATTTTGTAAAGCAAATCAACCATGGCGGACATGGATCTACGTCATCCATGTCTATTTTATGTCAATGACAGTGTCACGTGACTGCATGTACAAGCAGATAATTCAAAAGATGGCCGTGTGTGTGTGTGTGTGTGTGTGTGTGTGGTTGGATGGTGGTGGGCCTCAACAGCTCTAAGTATATCTCCAAACATTGAGATATGCTTGTTTGTGCGATGACCCCCTGCAGCACACTGCACCTTTAATAGGTGTTGATTAATATGTCTGGGGTGTGTGTTGTGTGTGTGTGTGTGTGTGTGTGTGTGTGTTGCATGGCATGCTGATAGAGAAAAAGAGGGGGGAAAAAGAAAAAGGTCCAATAATGGAAGACGCCCCGCCCCCCTCCGTGGGGTTACCATGGCAAACGGCGTCGACGTCACAATGGAAGGAACGCCGTCTATAAGTATTGGAGGGTCTGCCGCGGCGGCTCGCGAGCTCCGATGTGTGATCTGAAGGAGTGACACGTGCTGAAGTAAAACACACAAAACAGAAGGACACAAAAATAACAACAGGCGCATCCAAACGCGATTTTATTTTCTTTTAATGTTTTTCTACTGTCCATAATTTTTAAGGTGGAATTTTTTATTTTTACTTGAACTGGGAAGAATTACACCAACAACTCGGCCACCATGGGAAGAGGAGTGAGTATACGTTCTCATGTGTGTTGTTTGTGTTTACATTGTGTCGCCATTCAAACAAGTGGTTCACTAAATCACTGTTGTTGTCACTCAAACGTAAAACTAGGGTTTGTTGTTGCCCTAAAATGCATCGACCACTTCCGTGTTCATACCCCCGTTTTAATTCATCCATTGTGGCTCTTGTGGCGTAGAAGAAGTAGAAGAAGAAGAGGGAGGAGAAGGGGTAGAAGTTTTATTTCTCCGTGCTTCGCGGAGATGCCTCTAAAAACACGAATTCCGGTTACATAACGGGATGTTCTCAAACAGCCGGGACTGTCAAAGTTTCCATGTAACGGTATCAACATCCACTGACATAAAAACCGCCTTAAAGTCAGAAACCTCAGCGGTGGTTACTTCACGGACCTCACTTCGCATGCAAAGGAGTGTGGGAATTTTCAGTATCATGAGCAGTTTGACTGTTTTCTTGCTTTTCTAGTTTATTTTTTTTTTGGAGTTGTGGCTCAACAGTGAATGCGGGGTACATTAGTAGGATGAAGTATTGTTTTTTCTTCACTCTACCTCTGTGTGACAAATGTTGTTAACATTTCCTCAAGTCCCATCCACACATCTTTCAGGCACACAAGCCAGCCTCCCTTTTAGTGCTGCTTCTCTCTCTCACTGGATTGTGTGTTGCTTCTCAGGCTCATGCACTCTCACTCTTGTTTGTTGCTTATTCGGGCTCATGCGTTTTTTTATCAGGTTGTGTGTCGCTTCTCAGAATCATGCATTTTGCATCATGCACTCTCACAGGACACTGTGTTGCTTTTCAGACTCATTCACTTCCATTTGATTGCAGGTAGAATGGCATGCATGTGATGCTGCAGCTGCAGGAATCCATGGAGGGAACTCTCATTTTGACCTCACATGCATCCCATACCCACATTTTAATTGATCTTGCAGGGAAGAGTGGATTTCACAAAGTTGCTCTTGAAAATTATGCACCCTGCATCTGCAGTTCCATTGTTGCAATCCCCCTTTTAATACCACCCTGTCAAAGCATCCCAATATTCACCCTGCCTGCACTTATTCTCCCTCCACAACCTATCTGCTGTTTTCCAGCAGGCGTTGAAACTGAACCTGGCTGTATGGATGGATGAATATCAGGCATCGCCACACCCTGCCATGCTGCTGCGCCACAGAGACACTGTACATTCAGCCTCTGGGTGATGGAGAGACGGGTGGGAGAGGCTGGGGACAGGAGAGCTGGATGGAGAGATGTGGCGGGAGATGCAAAAGTCAATGTTTTGGCATCCGCTCTTTCTCCTCCATGGCAATCATTTATGAGCTTTCCTTGGCTGCTGCCTCCTTCCTCCTCCCGTATGTGATGAAAGCCGTGCCCTGCCCCCATCCCAACCTCCACCCACCTCCCCACTGTGCTGTGGAGGAGGAGGAGGGGGAGGGGTGAGAAGCTGTTTTGTTGTAAAGGGAGAAGGATCTGTTAGCACAGGTATGAACCAGGAGCCTATCATGTCATGATCATGCCCTTTTCTGGTTTTTCTTTCACATCTACCAAATGTTCAATAAACAAGACAGAGAAGTGAGTTGAGAGGAGGAAGAGGAGGAAGAGGAGGTAGATGCAGGAGGAGGGGGGGGGGTTACAGTGTGAGAAGAGCCAAGAGGTACCGGTTGCCGCATTGCCACCGATGAGCAACTTGGCTCCTGGATTTGGGGGGAAGGGAAGAGCAGGGGTGTGGTGGAGACCTCAAACAGGTTTTGGAGTTTGATCTCTGTCTCAAACGTGACGCATCACATGTTCCAAACACGCCTCTGCTCCCACTGGTGAACTCTGCAGCCACGCAGAGCAGGGATTCGGTGACAGCTGTGGAACTCGCAGGAGACGGATGATGGGGAATCCGGCTGAATATTTCATAATCTTACCTCGCTCGATGATTCCTCCTCTAGTGGGCGAGGTTTAAAGCTGACAGTCA
Source organism: Chascanopsetta lugubris (assembly GCA_016785325.1). Lineage (NCBI taxonomy): Eukaryota > Metazoa > Chordata > Actinopteri > Pleuronectiformes > Bothidae > Chascanopsetta > Chascanopsetta lugubris. The sequence goes on from JAFBJT010005199.1 coordinate 62,290, forward strand.
CTTTAAAAAGGCATGTTTAATCTTTTATATTACACCCATGGATTTTGGACACAGGGATGAAACCCTTCAATCTCCTTGTCCAAGTGTATATTATGAGCATATTGACATTTGAATAGTTGTATAATCAGCTTAATGAATCGATTGCTGTATCCATTACCCTAGATTGAGCCCTTTGCAACATGTATGAGGTGAGAGATGAACAGTTGCAACACACAACTTCACCACTAGTTGTCACTAAATCATACACTGCACCTTTAAATTGGCCATGTATTCTGTATCTGGGCTTAATTTCCTCACATGGACAAATTAGTGAATTTTGGGACCCGTTCGTTCTTTGTTAGATTTTGTGCACAAAGTTTTGATTGTTGAGATTAAATTCATATTTTTGAGATGTCAGATTGATGAACATTTTCTGATTTATATCGACACAAGTGGTTTGTGTCTAAACTGTAACCCCCAGTCCTTCACACTCAACTCGAGGTGTCATCTTTGGAGCAGAAAATGAGGAAATGTCCCTTTAGCACTTGCACGCTAGTACTTTTCACTCTAGACTGGATTGTCAGTCCTTTCTGCACTGAAGTGAAGGGGCTCTCCCCGGCTTCACTTCCATTCTTCACAGTCTGTTTCCCCTCGGTTCTCTGTGTTTGTACCTGCTCTCCTTCCCTCCGTCCCTCTCCCTGCCTCTTTCTCTGAGGATTTAACATTCTTTCCGCTGGGCAGTCATTGTGTATTAACGGGGGCTTTTGTCACACGCCACCCCTCGTCTGTGACAGAACACAGCGTACTGCCTCACTCTCGCACACTCACTCCATGCCTTACTTCCTCTCCTGTAAACCTCCCTCTGCCTCGCTGCAGCCCGACCTTGTTTCATCCATCTCCTTTCCCTCCTCTCCCTCCTCGCCTGTGTTTGTCCAAGCAGCTTGAGCCGCTGGATTTTATTTTCCGTGGCAGTTCTTTGAACTTTCTCGGCAAGCCTGTTGCTCGGCCCCGAGTGGAAAATTAAAAACAGCAAACTCCAGAGCACGCTGTTTCTCCCCCTGCCCTCCGTCCGTGCATCTCCCGCATGAAGACATGTGGTGTTTTTCCATGACAGGTCAGATTCCAGTTCCCCGGTGCTGCGGCCTGAATCACTGGACACAGGTTCATTTGCATTCAACAACGAGAAAAGACGGGAAGTTAGAATGTTTGAGCAGAATCGGCCTCCTTCTCCCCCCTCATGAGGAAATTATGCAACTTGTGGCTCTGGTGTCTTGGCTGGTTAAAAGAGCAGATGAGTGGCGAGTAACGTCTCAAATTGGAAGAAAAAGGAGCCATTGATTTACTGCTTCATTCATTCCAGCCCAGAGGAGCTCATGGCTGCCTGTTCTCCACGTTAGATACTTATTTACTTATTTTGATCACAAAAGAGGCCATTCATGTAATTATATACTTGCCTTTCGGGTAAAAATACATTGGAAACTCAATGAATTAAAAAAAGATAATATTTCAAAATGGAGAAATCAAGGCCACTGACATGATCCCCATTGTATTTGTAGAGTATTCTCACCAAGCTCCATTTATCATGGAAAACTGGACAATCACCATATTGCCAAACGTTTACTTTTACAAGTTCATGACAAATACGCCACGAGAAAGACAGAAAATGCACTTTAAAGTTACATGGTGTTGCATTTAGTGACGTCTAGTGGTGAAGCTGCATGTTGTGCTGTTGAATACTCATCACATTACACAACTTAAAAAGGGCACAGCTTATGTAAAAACATGGCTCCCTCTGTTGAGAAGACCTGTCCATAAACAGAAATACTTTTCGTTGAAGGGACCAAACTATAAAAGCCTATTCAAGTGTTAATGAGAATACAGTTGTTTCTTTGTATGAATGGAAATAATTCCAACTAGATCCTGCAGAATGCACCGTTAAAAGTGCCACCAGTGATCTCCTCCTTTGCGGTGCGCTGTGCTCTTTTCTGATGTGAACTTCATGAAAGGAGCAAAGATGGCGAAGATGGCGAGATAATGTACTTTTGCTCAGACGGTGGCAGCTTGTGGATTTGTGGTTTGAGCCGTGCTGAGCGCTCAGTGAGGGAAGGGCCCACAGCGTCGCCAACAAGGACAGGCATTGATTCATTCATTCGCTCACTCCATTGTTCATCCATTCACTTTCGTTCTCCGCACTGAAAGTGGCGCTGGACGTGGTGGGAGTGTTAAACATGCCCTCCCCCTTGTAAATGAACACACTTTTCTTTTCGCCGTGCCAACTGGGAAAAAAGAGGGAGGAAATGAAAGAATAGAGGAGAGAGATGGGGAGGGTGGGAGAAGGGGAGCACGTGATCGCCCATTCACATATCTCAAGAGGTGTGCTAATGGTCACTGGGAGCAACAGGGCAAAATTCCAGGACTGTGTGTGTGTGTGTGTGTGTGTGTGTGTGTGTGTGTGTGTGTGCCTCCACAGTTGAATGAGCAGCTTGTGTATCAAGCTCATTGAAAGAATAAATGTCTCCCCCTTTAAAAGGGCGTTCTTTAAAATATCAAGCCACACAGATCTAGTCTCTGACGTGTGCGAGGAAAGTGTCGGCCGGGTTGAGAGGCTTCACTCTTCTGCTCGATATCTAGAGCGTTAACTTCTCACCCTTCACCTGAAACACTCCTCTGCCTGCGCATGCATCATGATGTAAAGGTGGGACACAACCCTGCCCCCTAGAGGCTTCCAGATGTCAGTCAATCGGGGGGAAGTTTGCCTTTAGGTAGTGGGCCTTTCAGTCTAATTCCACCTCCTTCAGACAAAGAAGTGTGTAGAGGCTTTGTAAAAGATATGTAGGTATTTTTGAATATCCACAAGGGGTGGGGGTTAGTGGTGTAATAGGTCCACTTGAATACTAATGTGACTAAGGATTTCAGTGCATAATCTGCGCCGAGGATGTCCTCAGACTTCAGCTAAAGTCAGTGTAGTAAAGCTATTTCCTACATTTCTAATTTCTCATCCCGCTGCGATGCCTCCACCAACCTCCACACAGCGTGAGCGGAGCAAACCTGCCGTTGGTCAGCGTCACTGGCAGATAACGCCGCCCTCGGGCCCGTGGTCTTTAGAGTCACATGAAACCAGTAGAGTGTTTTGTTTGTGTATTTGATGCAGATTTAATGTGAGACGCACAAAAGGCCATTGTTTCAGGGCCACTCAGCTCCTGTGTGTGTGTGTGTATTTGTGTGTGTGTGTGTGTGTGTGTGTGTGGCTTCTGTCAAATCTTCATTCTGGAGCATCAATATCCGTTTCTCTTTGTTTTGTCAATACATCCCCTCTCTCACACACAAACGCTGACGCGCACATTTTCCCATCCTAGCTTCCTTGGTGGTAGTAGTAGGTGTAAGTGTCAATCTTGAGAGGTTTGTATTTGTTTTCTTAAACGTAGGAAGCTTTTGATGCATTGCATGTATCGGGGTCGTGACCACCACCTAGTGGCTGGCTGCAGTAATGGTTATGAACGAAAACATTAATGGGATATCACAAATAATTAGCATCCCTAGACTATATGTTGAGATGGATGTCATATCGTCATCTCTAAAGCATCTTGATCACTACCTGGTGGTTGGCAGCAGTATTGCTCATAATACGGGGGCAACAACTAATTGATTCAGTCAGTTTTCTCCGGTTATTAAAGTAGATGATACCTAATCAATTAGTTGTGTCTCGAGCCATGACTGATCTGGCAGTGGGTCTTGGGCATGCGGAGGAACCGTGATGAGCCCAGAGATCAAGATGGACTTAAACATTTACATTGATTGTGTATTGTTATTGAACATTCTATGTAACATGCATTGCACGTCTGTCTGTCCTGGGAGTGGATCCCTCACCTGTGACTCTCCTTAAGGTTTCCACTTCATTCTTTCCCCTGTTGAAAGGGTTTTTCATCAGTCGTTCTTCCTTAGACCCTCGCTGAGGGTCTAAGGACAGAGGATCTTACCCAACCTGGGAATCCCTGTGAGACAAACTGTGATTTGTGAATGCGGGCTATATAAATAAAATTTGATTTGATTTGTCAGTAATAAGTTCAGTCAAGTTGATGACTTTGTTGCTCATCAGAGGAAGGTGCCTTTGATAAAAGGGGTCGGGTTCGGTCACTGTCCATATCACTGGTAGCATGAAACTGAAACATTAATATCATAAGTGAAAACATTTATTGTCCGAATTCTACTTCAAGACCCTCCAGATGCCCCCAAAGCGTAGAAAAAGAGTATGAAAGATAATTTGAAATATATTTCAATTTGAATTTTTAACAGCCTGGGTGCCTAAATCTTACGCACTGTTCATGTAGCGTTATCTCCACAAAGACAAGAGCATTATATGTTGACAGCTGTGTAACTAAAATGAAGTAAGAGTAGAGCAGAAAGAAAAAAGGCTCTGTTAATTGAAAAGCGTTGTTTAGAAACCATCTGCAGATTAGACAATGACTTCCTGTTTACTCCGGCACTCACATAAGTGATTGTCACATCGTCATTATTACTGATGCAGCACTACAATGCTGATTGGAAAGATTGTTTGCAAATTGTAAAAACGTGTTTGCATCAATTTTGCCTGAGTCGAGCCACTCATGAAAATTTCACCAGAATGCACTTTGGAGCGGGCGCCCTCATTTCTGCGCAGCGTGGGTGCTGACGAAAATCCCTCTCAGTCCTCGCTACAGCTCATCCGAGGGCGAGATGGTTTCACACGAGTTGGTGCGTGGAGGTTTTGAACATAAGAAAAAAAAATCCACCTTAAAAATGGGAATCTCCCTTAAAGACCTTACCTCCATCGCTGTGTGAAGACTGTGACTCTCTAAAATCAGATTCTGGTTGAAATTCTCCATATTGGATTGAAATGCTGAAATGCCAGTGAAATCCAAAGCTGTGATGGAGTGAAGAGAGCTGGTGTGACACAGTGTGAGGACTCACTTTGAGATCGGGGTGACGTGCCTTTTCCAGGTTGCTCCGTCTTTTGAAGGAAATGTCACCTTTGAAAGAATATCTGCTCCCTCCCTCCCTGTGTCTGTGTATCTGAATATTTCCAGTGTGGCATTTCAGTGGCACCCTTCAGCTCCCGCATGTTTGGATGCTGCAGATAAGCTGTGTGCAACACTTGAAGTCATCAAACTGAGTTCCCTTTATCCCTGTGAAGGCAGAGAAAGGCAACTAAGATGCACATTCTAATTTCTAAATTGAATTTCAACACTCATTTGGTCTTCATCAAAATGTAATCATTTGTAATCGTTGTTATTGTCATTATGATCGTCCTCCCTTCCTTCTGTTGAATTTGTGTCTGAGTTCCAGGCTCTTGACCACCATGGAGTTATTTGCCTAAAGCCAGATGGCCCCTGTGGGACCCCTGTGGGACCCCTGTGGGACCCCTGTGGGACCCCTGTGGGACCCTTGTGTGACCCCTGGGTTCCAGGGGGCCGCTGTGATCCAAGACCAGACTCAGTGTTGTCCCAGCTTTAACCAACCAGGTGGCTGGAGCAACAATAACAACATGTGCTAGGATCACACTCTGCTCTGGTGGCTCCCTGGGAAACTTTGAAAAAGCCCTCTGACATATTACTTTGCATATTTCCATGACAGGGACGCCGGCCAGGATGTCCATATTTGGTCGTGTCGCCGCCTCGGAGAATTGCCCGGGTCATTCTGTGTCCAAAATATCGCTGTGTGAAGGCTTTTCAAAATGGCTGCTGCGCGCTGTGGCATTGGATGCAGACAAATAGCTCATTAGTAGTCAGTGGGCAGCCTGCCTCTCTGCTAACATGCTAACATGCTAACACTTCTGATCCCTGTGCAGTGTTGAATTATAGATGAGCCTTAACTGCTAATCAATGCTGGTTTATAGTGCTGAGATCTCCTGTTACGTACCTGAAACACACACACACACACACACACACACACACACACAGGTTCAGCTTTCCCCCTGTGACTCAAACACACACACACACAGACACACACGCCACAATACCCACACATGTCTCACCTGTTAAGTGATTCTTCATGTTAGGCCGACAAGCTACAAACACTCCTTTTCTCATCAGGCTGTCATTGATTTGCTTGAGGGGCAACACGGATCAACTTATTGAATTTGGTCTGAATTGTATTCTGCTTGCGCAGCGGGTGGATCGTCCACAGGGGCACATGAATATTTGTGCAGGAATTTCAAGAATAAATGAAAGAGTCTAAAAGAGATGCTCACATTTATTGCAAACGAGCCTGTGAATAAAGATACAATCATAGTGTAGCAGTAAGGGCGGAGCTATGGTGGCGGATGTGGAGCTGTGTACTTCATATCCTCTTGAAAATGAGCGTATTAGGAGTGACTTTGCAGGGCGTTTGGATTATTTGGAATAAATACTCAAAGGTGTAATGTCTATCAACACGTTGTACTCTCAGGGGGGTGCCGGTGTTCTCTCACCTGCCTCCAGCAGCTGGAGAAATGGATGGTGTCTGATGGGTGCGGAGTGATGTTTTCTGTGTCGTCGTGTGACGCAGCATCCACCTCCGCTCAATGGTCGTGGAGGTATTTTAAAATGTGGCTTCTCGTCTTGGTCCCGTTATCTTCCCTCCGTCACTCTGTCTCGCTCACCCTCTGGCTCACAGCCGTCTGGAAAACACTATCTGTGCGCAGGTCTTTTGTTGCTCTGTCGGCTTCAGCTGATGATAAGAGAGAGAGAGAGAGAGAGGGAGAGAGGGAGGGGTGGGCTGTCTGTAGAGGAGACAGCAAAGAGAGGTGACAGGGTGTCGCACAAATGAACCTCTGAACCTGGAGTGGGTGTTGTCTTTTTTTTTAATTGCCTTTAATGTATCATCTGCATCTGAACTTTGGCGCTTTTTCGTTTCAATTTAAAAATGTCTCGCCGACAGTGGAGACTATTTCAGTCGGAGTTAAAACCATACGCTGTCTTCAAGCGTGCCTGCCGGTAAATGACCTCGCCCTGGGGGTTGGCTGGGGTATTTAATTGGTGAGGTTATGTGTAGAAGAGCTGCTGAATGAATGGAGTTCTGTGTATTCAAGCCAGAGACGAGTCGAGGAGCCGCCCCGGTTTGTCACGTGTAGAAAAAGGTGCTTATCTCATCGCTCAACCGACAGAAAACACCACAGCCCTCGCTCCTCCAACATGAGCTCTGAAGTTTGACTGATCCTTCAAACATTCTGTTACTTCAGCAGCAAAGCATTTGCAGATTGTTAGAAAAGATGGAGTACATCTTGATATTTTAATAACATCGAAGACATGCAAAGCTTTAATGGATGGTGAAAAGTTTCTACAAAGCCTTGTAAAAGTTGCTACCCACAGCGTTTTGTTTGCAGCAACAGATGGCGACAATAAAGCCTGGATGAAAAACTTTATTCGTCCCCCCTCGTCCGACAGGCCTCTAGATATTTCAGCCTAACTCCATGTGACGCGTTAAGAGGCGCCTCTGTTTTATTCCTCGGTTCAAGTTTGTCTCCAGAATTCAGGCCAAAGTTACCTCAGTTTTAGTCACTATATCTGGTTGTAAGTGAGCTGACCCACTTTAAGGTCAAAAAAAGATGCAGGATGACGAAATGTATTCTGGCATAATGAGTCATCTGATGCCACATGTGCTCACATCACATCAGCAGGAGTCAGTGTCTCTGCACTGCAGGAAGGTCTCCTCTAAAGGTGAAGGTATACATATTTAAAATCAGTTCATTTGGAAATGTTCTAACCGGTGTCACCTGATGGCTGATATGTGGTGAAATCTATGAACTCGACCTGAAAATAGATGCAGACCCCAGGCCTGGAAAGTGGCAACTGTATCCATGGTAATGTGGAACATGATTATACACTCTGCACCTTTAAGGCAGCAAGGAGAAACTTCCTGTGTATTGTTATGTGATGAAATTCACCTTTATATATATTTCTAACCCGCTGCTTCGCTTTGACTCCCCCATTGTGTTTCCAGGAAGGACGAGAGCAGTATGAGCTGGCTGCGACCTCGGAGCAGGGCGGCAAGAAGAAAGGGAAGGGGAAGAAGAAAGAGAAGGATATGGATGAACTGAAGAAGGAAGTGGACATGGTGAGAGTTTTGATGGGGTTTTCCTGCTGTCACTTTCATTTCTCTTACCTTTCCTATGAGTATTATGATGTTTTTTTTTTTTATTCACAAATCCATAAAAGTAGAACATTTACCATCTTCCCTTGAAGGTGCAGACTTGCTTTTTACATAACCTGAAAATGAGGACTTAAATGTTTATTTACACCGGTAGCGGTGGACTCCACCCTACGGGGGCAGCCATGTTTTCACAATAGCCCAAGGTGTACGTACTAAACATCTTTTGAGCTTTAATGACAACTGAGGGCGACCATTGGTTCTCCTGCATGCTCAGAATGGGAAGGCGAGGGATACACCACGCAACTTCACCAGTGTATGTCACCAAATCGTACACATTGTACCTTTAAACTGTTCTCCATCATTGTTGCTGCTCCACCTTTAGAGAGACATTGTGAAATGAAAGGTCGGCAGTCAATGCACTGTAAATGTCACTGGCTTTTGGTGTATTGAACACACACACACACACACACACACACACACACACACGTATGCTTAAACACTGGACTCACGCTACCCTCTCTTCTCCATCCAGGATGATCACAAGCTGACCCTGGATGAGCTCAGCCGCAAATATGGAACAGATCTCAACACTGTGAGTAAGATGATGTCTGCTTTCATCTCTGTTATCAAATAGATATCAGATCGATATCAAAGATCGGCAACAGTTTGGTT
>JAFBJT010005199.1:71885-99591 GCA_016785325.1 Chascanopsetta lugubris
AGGGGCGCCGGGGGGGTGGGTGGTGGGGGGGGGGGGGGGGGGGGGGGGGGGGGGGGGGGGGGGGGCGGGGGGGGTACTGCCGTGCGACGCCGTCATTGTTGTTGCATCTCAGATCGCAGCTTCCCCCACCACTGCTGCTGCTGCTGCCAGGGATGGTAACCAGCTGCTGCCACCCTCACCCCTCCCCATCATACCCGCTACACATGTCTATCCACCCCCCACCGCCCGCCACCCCCCCCCCTTCCTTTTCTCTCTTTCTTTCTTCTCCCTCCTCTCCCTGTTCTGCTGCCGCCACATCAAGACGCTGGTGGGCCTGTTTGTCTCCGTTGACCTTGGCGGCAGAAAGCGCTGTGAAGAGGAGACGGCAGGGAGCAAATACCTGAAGGGAGGAGGAGGAAGAGGAGGAGAGGAGCGGAGAGGGAGGCTTGTGGTTGTCACAGATGTGTGGAGCCGGGCGGAGTGTTCGCCTCAGTGAAGCGAGCGCTCCTAAAGGCCAGAGGCCTCTTGTTTGTCTTCTCCAGCGAGGCGCTGGCAGGAGTTTATTAAAGGGGCCGAAGGAGCTTTCTGCCGTCGGAGCTGAAAGAGAAAGGGGAGAAATGACTTGCATGATGTGGATGCTGACGGCAATTAACAGCAGTTGTATTGTGTTAGCCCCCCTCCCTCTCTCTCGCCCCCCCCCTCCCTCTACATGATTGTTTGGTGTTGATCCTCTGCGCCTCGGAGCTCCTCCAGACCGTCGACGGTAATAAAACATCTTTTGCTCTCTTAATAACGATATGACGAGGGGCTGAAATATGCTCCAGCGGAGCCGGTGGGAGATAACGTTCTATTCGGAGCCTGTTAAATCATGCCAGTGCACCAGTCGGAGCTTTGGGTTCAAGTGGTCTTTACCCCGCGCTGGCTGGGGGCTCCGCCTCCTCCTAAATAAATCTGTCATAGTTGCCCGGGTGCCTCTTCAGTTCAAACCCAACAGTTTCTGGCGCTCCCTGGAACCCCTCGCCCTGGACCTCCCTGTTTGTGTTTCATTTTGGGAAGTTGCATCACGGCCGGTTTACATTAATTTGCATATGATTCTGCGTATGTGGCAGAAAGTTGAAGAAAAAAGCAAAGAAAAAAGAAAATCTCTTCGGCCCATGTGGCGCAGGGAGTCGGTGGCAGATGGACGGGGCTCTGCTGCATCTGCTGTGTGCAGACTGGGGGCTTTGTACTCCCCTCTCTCCTGGGGAAGACCGAGCCTTTCTTCTTGCCAGTAGATTCCTGTCTGTTGGAGCGGCTAAGAAAAACATCTGTGGCATGCGAAGAGAACGAGACAGAGAGAGAAGAAAAATGACTGATTGGCGAACACCAGTAGTCCTAAACGTTTCATCTCTCGGCCTGTTGTTGTGTGTTGTTTACATGTCACATTCAGCTCCTTCCAGTTGAAGTGGTTTGTGCGGCCCCCTGTGAAAGATACTAATTCATGGGGGGAGACTTGTTGTTGACGTCTGCTCCCGCACTGCTCTCAAGCTCTGAGGAAATCAATTCAAATCCGAGGCTTAAAAGTACAAGACTTTAAAATTTAGTTTTTAATCTTCAAATGCTTTGGGAATGTGTACGTGTGCCCTGTGTGTGAAAATGTGTTGTGTGTGTGTGTGTGTGTGTGTGTGTGTGTGTGTGTGTGTGTGTGTGCACGGTAGTGATGAAACGCTCATAAAAGCATCCTCCATCGTATTCTGAGTGAAGGAGCCTTCGACATGTGGAGCCCCGAACCTCTGTGGTCTCCCTCCCCTCTTGGATTCCTCTACGAAAAAGCCTCCTCTGAACCCCCCCCCCCCCCCCCCCCCCCCCCCCCCCCCCCCCCCCCCCCCCCCCCCCCCCCCCCCACGAAAAAGCCTCCTCTGAACCCCCCCCCCGCCCCCCCTCGCCCTCACACGCTCCATTGCCAACTCTCACCACCCTCCTCCCCCTCCTCACAACCCCCCCTCCTTTCCTACCCCACCGATCAAGCGGCTGGTTTTTGTGTACTATTGGTCCTCGGGCGTCAAAACAATCCGGCGGGGCTGCCTGACTTGTTTTAATTAGGCGGCACTGAAACGGCAACTGTCTCTCAGACGTGACCAGGCAGAGGTGCTCTCTCCCTCTCACTCTCTCGCTGCCTCACTCTCTCACTCTCTGTACTACTGTAAATAGCGCTGTAAATACTTCCCCGGTGATGTCTTTGACAGTGAGCCTCAGCTAGTTTTTCCTCCTTTTTTCTTTTTCTTTTTTCTTTTTTTTTAACTTTTCCACCACTTCTGATGCTCTTTTCTACCCGTGGCTTTTCACTCATGGTGACGCCTCCAGTCTTCTGAGAATATTTCTTCAAATGCTTGTTACCGCGGAGAGTGGATTTCGCTCTCGTTGTTTTAAAGGTAGGTCATTTCATCCGGCGCATAGTTGTGATTGTGGTGCTTTGTGATGGTTCATGCATGGATGTGTGTGTTTGTGTGAGTCTCTGCCAGAGCTCCACATGGAGACTACTGCCACTTAGCCCTTCACTAATCCCATTCACACTCTTTACACACACACACACACACACACACACACACACACACACACACACACACACACACCAGCGGAGCTGAAAAGGAAAGGCACTGAACTGCGCTAGAATAAAGCCACGTACCTCAGCGGTGAATGCCTCTCTCGCGCCGGCATCCTCCGGTTCCTCCTCTGCCTCCGTCCCCCTCTCGAGCGGAGAGAGCCGGTCCAGCAGCTTGTCTGCTGAAGAGCGAGTGTGTGTGTGTGTGAGGGAGAGAGAGAGCGCGAGGGAGAGAGAGAGAGAGGGAGGGAGGGAGGGAGAGTGTGTGTATTCAGAGAAGCAGATGTGCGGTAGAGTCAGGGCAGCGTGGAGCCGCCTGGCGAGCGGGGAGAGGCGGCGAGCATCCTGCGAGGAGTCACGGTGCCCCCCGTGTGAAGAGCCCCTCACATTCTACACACACACTCTGAACCCACCCACACACTCACACTCACACTCACACTCACACTCACACTCACACTCACACTCACACACACACACACGCACACAGGCATGCACGCACGCACTCATACACACACACATACACACACACACTTTCTCGCTCTCTCTCTCACACACACACTTACACACACACACACTTTTTGAGTCACTTTTAAAAAGTAGTTCATACAAAAGAGCAGTTCCTTAAATTTGAAAATGTAAAAAAAACGACTAGTACTAATAATTAACTAATAATGCTGGGTTCTTCATGTGTGTGTTGGAGGAAGTGATGAAATGATAAGCGGTGTTTTCCAGTCGTGGTGATGTTTGGTCGGTGGCGGCGAACGGAGTGATGTGTCATTATTTCCAGTCTGGAGAGAAAGAAGCTCCCGTGTCTCTGTCATAAATTTCCATTTTGTACACTACACTGAACCCCCTCCACCTTCTCCATTCACACACACACACACACACACACACACACTCCCCTTCACTGTCCCCTCTCCTATCAGGGGCCCACACATCTGACCCACACAGGGGGCCCCTGCGGTCGGTAATTGCCCCGGTGACAACTGGAAATGATAGAATAATTGTCAGGAGAGAGGCGTCTGGGCTTTTCTCCTCTTTTCTTTCCTCCTTTTCTTTCTCTCTTTTTTTAATGGGGGTGCGAGGGTGATTTAAGTATGCATGAATGGCACGGGCGAGAGAAAGGGGGAGAGGAAAGAGAGGAAGGAGAGTGGGGGGAGAGAGAGAGAGAGAGAGAGAGAGAGAGAGAGGAGCCGGGGAGAGGCGGGAAGGAAACCACAGGACGTAAGGAGGGGGCTTGTGTGTTGGTGGTGGTGGTGGTGGTGGGTGGTGTGTGGCGGGCAGGCGGGTGAGGGGAGGGGGTGGGGGGGTGGAGTGGGGGAGCCGGGCTTGTTTATGATGCCATCCCCCATAAACACGGCTGGAGTGATGACACAGATAGTGTTGCCTCTCGCGCGGTGACACCAGTCGACTCGCGGCCGGCGCTGCGAGACGCCCTCGGCAGCAGCAGGGGGCCGCGCACTCTGCGCTCTCCGGGTCAAGCGCTCCGCTGCCCCTCACTCCCAGGTAAAAAGGAAAAAAAAATAGGAGAGACTCCATCCATCCATCCATCCATCCCTCACGCCCTCCTCCCCTTCATCCATCCATCCATCAATCCTCCTGTCATCTCCTCCAGGCTGGTGATGCGTGTATGTTTTTAATGCTTGGTGTTTTATTGCCAGGCTGCTCTCCCTCTCTCTCTCTCTCTCTCTCCCTCTCTCTCTCTCTCTCTCCCTCTCTCTCTCTCTCTCTCTCTCTCTCTCTCTCTCTCTCCCCCCACCGTTTGTGTGTCACCCTGCAGTCTGCGGGTTCTGTTAATCTGCTGCTTAATTAGTGCTGATGAATGGCTCGTGTGTGTGTGTGTGTGTGTGTGTGTGTGTGTTCATATGGCTTTGAACAAGTGGGGTGAGTGTGTGTGTGAACTCACTCCTGCACTTGTCGTAGATTTTTGCTACTTGTTTGCTGAGTTAATCATTGATCATTAAATTTCAAGGGGACAGAATCACCATTGTTTAACCTTTTCTGATCACAATCAAACATTCATCTGCTGCAGAGGTGTGTGTGTGTGTGTGTGTGTGTGAGAGAGAGAGAGAGAGAGAGAGTGTGTGTTTTGGAGAATTTGGACTTGCAAGTTTGACTTGTTTGTTTTTCTCATCTTTTTGGCGAAGGAGGGGAAGAAAAAGTCTTTGGAGTGTAGTTTGAAGAGGCGAGAGGTCACGGGAGTGATGATCGCGGAGGCACTAATTATCTTTATCAAAGACGAGCGGGATGATTTGTTTACTTAAATATTGATGAGGGCGAGCGAGAGGCATGGTATTGGGCCGGTGTGGGCACATTATTAACATTTCATAGGGCTTTGTGCAGGAATGCGAAAGGGACTCCTCTTCATAATTTAATACCCTAATGCATAATGAGCTATGTGATTAGTTCACACACGGAGAATTGGCCCAAACTCCATTTTGAAGGCAGATAATTTACATTGTTCTCCAGAGTCTGCCACATAATAGCTTCTTTAGCGCAATCAAATTAAATGCTACACATTTTTAAATGTGCAAATCCCCCTGGCGATGTTTTCCCTTCTCCTGTCTGCGTCTCTCTTTTCCTCTCTCCCTCTTTTTTATCTACATTTACTCGTGTTTGAAAAATTCAGAAATTGTTAAACAGGGGAAAAAAAAACATGTTTACCCACATGTGTTATTTAGAGGACGCACGCCGGCCAATTAACACCGTTCATTAGCCCACGCGGCGTTATTTGTTTTGAAAGTTTAACCAATCACTTTGTTATGCTAATTGTGATGTAATTTAATTTGAGTTCCCCCCGTAATGATGATGCCGCTATTATCCACATAAATGATGCAGTTAAGCGGCGCTGGCCTCATTTGCATGTGCTTGAAGGGGGGGGGGTGAGAGAGAGAGAGAGAGAGAGAGAGAGAGAGAAAGGAGCCCGACCGATCAGTCCTGCTTTAATTTTCCACCTCTGTTCACTCCTGCCCTGTGGGTCTTCCCTGGCCTGTCGTCGGCTATTGATGATCAGCACTTTTATCTGAATTTTTTTTTTAATGACAAAGAGATCTTTATTTTGTCTGCTGACAAATTTGTAGAAGTGCAGTGCAGGGGAAATTAAATAATGGAAATACGAGACTATTAAAAAATGCAAATGAAGATTTTTTTTTTTAAAGTTTCAGACGTTAAATGAACAATTGATTCGTCTGGCCCCCTACACACACACACACACACACACACACACACACACACACTCACACACACCTCCACTCGCATGCCTCTCATTTCTCTCGCCTGTGTTTCTGATGGTCGTGGGGGAAAAGTGGCTCCTTCAATCCAGCATTTCCATATCAAAGTGGTGCTTTGTTGACAAGGGCTTAATTTTTAATCTGTTGATTCCATCGTCATCTTTTTTCTGCCTCGGACATGTGTGCGTTTGAAATGTGAAGGTGCACTGTCAACTCGTTTTATACATTTTATTATTCTTTAAATCAATTTCCTAATCCCTGCGAGGAGCAGGAGGGTTCCCATCTCGAAAAGTCCCCAGTCGGGCATCGTGGGGAAAGTGTGACTAAGCTGCTGTTAAAGACTGTAGCCCCCCATTATCTGTTTTTGTCGTGACTTTTATAGAGATTATTTTTTTCTCCTCCTGACCACTCCCCCCCCCCCCCCCACACACACACACACACACACACCCACCCCCCTCCCCCCACCTACCTCTCTGTTATGCTCCTAATTGGTTACATAAATCTTGTCTGGTATGAATGAGGAATGTTGCGGCGTTGTCAACTGCAATCTTCACCCTTATTTACCAATTCATTAAGATCTATCGATGCAGGACTGCTGAGGGGGAATGACAACATAAATCAGA
Organism: Chascanopsetta lugubris; assembly: GCA_016785325.1. Lineage (NCBI taxonomy): Eukaryota > Metazoa > Chordata > Actinopteri > Pleuronectiformes > Bothidae > Chascanopsetta > Chascanopsetta lugubris. Next base: position 78,299 of record JAFBJT010005199.1, read on the forward strand.
GCCGGAGACATAATGGCCCTAATCAACCAGAAATAACTGGAAATGTCACAATGAGCTATGTCTCTGTAGCAGCAGCGCTGCCTCTCCTCTCCAGTCCAGTCCAGTCCAGTCCAGTCCGGTCCGCACGGTGGAGGCGAGTCCGGGCCAGCCACTGTCATCAGCCTCTCTCGGTTTCCTCCTCTCCCCCGACGAGAGCAGAAAAAAAAAGAATTTCTCCTTTTCCTTTTTTTTCCCTCCCGTGTCAAAGCAGCCGAGCGCTGATTGCTGACGGGATGAAAAAATAATGAAGAAAATAAAACAGCGCCTTTTCGCCTCCCGACAGGACAAACCTGCGCCGCGTGAGGTCTATAAATACAGTGGGGTCGGGAAGCTGCGCTCGCCCCGCCGCACCTCCTCTGCACTGGGTAAAGATGATTGGATGAGACAATGAGGCCTCCCCTCTTTATAGGTCAATTAGCGCCTGATTAGGTGGGCCGAGTTAATTAATGGAATTGGCAAATATGCAAATGAGAGCCGACTGATCGACTTTCGTCAGCGAGAGCGGCGCCGGCCGGGGCTCCCGTCTCCTGCATCAGCAGAGTGAAATGTAAATGATATGGGACGAGTCTAAGCGCTGGAGAAGAGAACTACCCCCCTCGTCCTCCTCCACTCTCCGCCTGCCAGACAGTGGTGTACTTTTATTCCCCCTGCCCTTTTTATTCTTTATTCATAAATCATTTCCCATATATTGAATTCGATCGCGAGGTATTTTCCGGTAATTGGATCGGCCCCCGCGCACAATAACTGTTTAGCCATTGTGGTTGTATTCGTGTCAAATGAATTTGTATTAGCGCGCTATCATGCGCGCTATTCATGAGTGCCTCTTGCATTTGATTGTGAGGAGACATTGTGCGGACGGCACAATCGTACACGCACTTTACACTCTTTTCCTTTTGTCGTTTCCCTTCCACAAACACTGACTCCTCACACACACACACACACACACAGCGCTTCACACACTCCATTCAGGGACGCTCTCACACACACACACACACTCGGGCAAATAGTCTGTCTTTTATCTTATTCTGTCTCATCTCCTTATGGTAAATAGAAGAGGAATTAAGTTCTGAACATGGCTCCACTCTAACGCCCTCCTATCGCCCAACTACAATTTATTGTCAGCTCAAATGAAGAATTGAAATGTGACTGAGGTTTTTTGTCGTCGGACAGGAGATAACCACGTTTGATTCTGTTGCTTTGAATAACGTTAATCCTGCAGGAGGAAAAAGGCAAAGTCCATTATTCACGTTCGTCTCTTTTCATTTGGCCCCACTCCTGATTTTGTAAATATGATTTCTTCAGCCCCCCTTTTTTCTCCCTCCAAAGCAATCTTCATTCACTGCTGAAGCACTTTTGAAATTCCTATATCTGAGAGCAGAAACCATTACCGTACACAGGTTTATACGGAGTAGTCATTAATGCCCCTTTATGGCAGCTCCTTAGTGCCAGAAAGGAAGCTTTTAATTCGTCGGCACGACAGCCAGCTCTGCCTTATTTAATCCGGGGGAGCCGGGTTTTCGCCGAACGCCGCCGTTCCTCCCTCTCCCTCTTCAAAATCACTGCTTTGGGTCCAAATAAGAAAAATCACGCTGACGAGCACAAACAAACAGACCGTCGTCGTCGGACATTTGGAGAAACATTTGAAACTTTCCTCCTCCGCCTCTCCCGACTGGAACCCAGATGAAATCCATCACTTTTTAAATTGCGCCGTCTTCCAGTCAGCACATACGTGGCATTTTGATTTATTAAGCAATCTGAAGTATTGAATATGGGCGCCCCCTGCCCTTGCCCAGTTACTTCTTTTATTTTGTATGCACAGTAACTTATGGCAATGATGAATTAATTTCACTCAAGCACAGAGTGTGTGATTATTTTAAACGGTGGACGTATCTGGGCCGTGATCATGGAGCTGTGAGGAGTCAGCAGACTGTGAAATGTAATTTATATAAAAAAAAAATTCTAAATTATTTTACTATTATTTTTTTGATCTTGCAAAACCGCAGTCCCAAGTGTGGTAATGAGTGGGCGTCTGGGATCACAGATTTATACAGGTCAACCCCCCCCCCCCCCCCCCCCCCCCTTTCTCCTCCCCTCTTCTTTTTTCTCGACATCCCATAATAAAATATTTGTTTGCATCTCATGCACATTAGATGGAGTGATAGATCAATGCTCTAGATAGAGACGCAGTGGAGAGCGTCTTCATACTGAAAATGGATCATCCACACACTCCTGTGTCACGCCACTTGTGTGTTAACAATGTGCTCGGGGGTGTGTGTGTGTGTGTGTGTGTGTGTGTGTGTGTGTGTTGAATTCCCCTGTGTTCCCAGACAGCTGTGTATTCCCAGTAGATGGATGGCCAGTGTCATAGTGTGTGTTTACTGCACATGATAGAGCGAGAGACAGGCCAGGTAATGAGGCTACATTAAGGGCTTTTAGACCTCGCAAACAAAGATGGAGGGCTGCTTCTTTCCCCTTTAATGATAGGTGTGTGTGTGTGTGTGTGTGTGTGAGTGTGTGAGAGAGAGAGAGAGAGAGAGAGACAATCCTCACTCGCACCTTTTTGTCCCGTCACTTCTCGGAAAGAAAGCAAATTTCTCACCGATCCCTGGGCCAAAATACGTCGTTAGGGCTCTCTCTCTCCCTCTCTCTCTCTCTCTCTCTCTCCCTCTCTCTCTCTCTCTCTCTCTCTCTCTCTCTCTCTCTCTCTCTCTCTCTCTCTCTCTCTCTCTCTCTCTCTCTCTCTCTCTCTCTCTCTCTCGCTCGGATTCTGATGGAGGAGGCAGCAGATTTGCGTAGTTGTGAGATTCAAGTGTAAATATTTGCCCGAGCTGAAGAGGAACAGCAAAGCGAGGGCCACGGTTTCACAAGCAACCAGACAAAAGCCGGAGTTGGTCTGAAGCTTCCGCAAATAAAATGTCCGTCTCCCGTCTCCGCTCCGTTTCTACCTCGCGACCAAAGTTATCTCCGTCTCCCCGGCTATCTCCTCCCCAGCCCCCCGACCCAGACTCTTCAGTATCGCTGTCATCTTCCTTCCCAGAGCCGCGCATCTGCCGCATTACCAGCGCGTTACAGGGCAATGGCAGCCTTCCTCTCTGTTTCCGATGGTGATAATAAGCAGTTCTCGGCTTCTCCCTCATTGGAAGATTATGGCTTGAGGAAACGGCGTCGAGCGGTGGGTGTGTTGAAATGCAGGACACCGGCAATTTATGGCATGTCAGACGCACGTGCGGCGCGAGCCGGCAGCCTCGGCTCGCGCCGGCCGCCGCCGGCGTCCTCCTCGGCCGATAGCGCGGCTCAGGGTGGCGACCCGCTCGGTTTAGGAGGGAGGGGGCTGCGCCGGGGTCAGGGCCCCGGGAGAGCCTCGGGGGGGGGGGGGGGGGGGGGGCGGGGGGGGGGTGTGGGGGCACACACACACACACATGCACAAATGTAGATACACACTCAGTCACACCCTCGGGTGCTGAATATTGTCACTATCTGTCTCTCTTGAGTGTGTGTGTGTGTGTGTGTGTGTGTGTGTGTGTGTGTGTGTGTGTGTGTGACAGTTCCATCACCCCCACAGTCGGATGTGCGGCTCAGTCGCCCGCTCATCGTCGCAGCCCGGCTGTGTTTCTAATTGACATTATAATTGGCAGATTTGAATGCCGCCTTTAGATGGCTAATTAATTTATCTCACTGCTGTCATTAAGGTTAAAGCACCATCTGATCTCCGCGAATACACTTTGCATATATCTGCATTATCATTATGTTGCAGTTGCACATATTGCACACATTTTATTTTGAAGGAGGAGGACGGGGAGACGGGAGATAAAGCCGGACATTGTTTGTGCCCGTAATTTCTTTTACGTTTTCCCGCTCATCCTATTAATGTTTAATTTAAATAAATATTAAGCACACTTAAAGGTTTAATTTGTTAATATCAAAGCTTCAATTTCCCCAACGCGCTTTTCATTGCATTCCGACGTTATTAAAAATCCTCCTCTCACACACACACACACACACACACACATATATATTATATATCTTCAAGTTTTCTGAAAATCCATCGCATAAGAAATAAAGAAAAAGAGAGAGAGAGCGAGAGAGAGAGACTCAGTCTCTATTAGAATGTTCATAAAATCCGAGTAAAGGCAATCAGACAGTCTTTCTCTGAATATTTTAAACATCGGCCATGTAAAATTTATGCCTAATTTGAATACTTATTAGCCGGCTGATCTCGGCTGCAGCCTTGAGTTTCTTACGCTGAGATTCATCACTGGACTGGATGTCACATTGTGCCAGCCCCCCCCCCCCCCCCCCCCCCCCCAGCCTCACCCCTCACAAAAACCACCTCCCTCCCTCCTACACATTCCCCCTTTTCTCTTATTCTTTTCCCCTCCGTCACCCCCCCCCCGTCTCCCTCCATCAGTGGCGAGCGGCGTGGTGTTAAACAGGGGGCTCTGTTTGTTCACAAGCGACTCCTTCGTCCCGGCCTCTTCCCTATTTACTCGTGTCCCGAGCAGCTGTCGCCTGCTCTGTAAGCGCTCAGCCCTGTTTGTTCTGCCCCGGCTGGATCCTGTTTATCCTGGCTGCAGACATCCTTTAAGGCCTGTCCTGTGTCTGCCCCTCGTCAAACACACACACACACACACACACACACACACTGAAGGACACTTCTATTAAAACTGGCCAAAGAATACACATGTGCACACATGCCCACAAAAAACACACATTTGCAATCATCCCCCCTCCCTCTCTTTTGTTGCACCTTTACTGCTCCTGCACATTCAACATATCATTTGAATCCTCCATTGTTTCACATTTGCACTCTTCTTTATATATTTTTTTTTTTAAATATGCAAAATAAATATTTTGCTAAGAGAGGCCATGCAAAATCAATAATTTCGTCCTCACCATCTATTTGTTGTGGCTGATTTATTTATTGTGCGATGTTGCTGCTCTTTGCCCCAGCGAAGGTAGCGAGCATCACATGCAGGGTAAAATGATAAAACATTTATTACTGAAGAGAGAAAGGAGGTAATATGCATAATTTATGCTGTTTTTAGCAGAATCATTAGTGATATTCCTGATAGATATTTCTCCCCCACTCACCCCCCTCACCCCCCTCACCCTCTTTCCTCTCCATCTCTCAATTTCCATATTTAATATATACAACAAAATTAATTCAATATCTTATATTTATTTACCGGCTTGTCCAGCAAGTTCGATCACAGCTCGGGTTTAATTGTGGGGAGCTGCACAATATCACAACTAACAGATGAGGGTTGTTTGATTAAAGGGGGATAAAAAAATAAGCCCATAAATGGCATGTATGGAAGCCTGCGAGGCAGATTTTTATTTAGCCACTGCAGAGACGACTGAATGTTCATCACTGGCCCACGTGATGTGGCACCTCCTCCTCCTCCTCCTCCTCCTCCTCCTCCTCCTCCTACTAGACCCCTCCCCATTTTTTAAATTTTAAATTTTGCATGATTAGCTTTGCGTCATTAGGTAACTTCATTCAGTTGCGACACTAAAAATCTGGCAGCTTCAAGACATTGGGTATTTTAGGGGTGCTGCTCGTGTGTGTGTGTGTGTGTGTGTGTGTGTGTGTGTGTGTGTGTGTGTGTGTGTTGGAAGGGGTGCCAGCCTGTCTTCCTGTATAATGGAGATATTTTTACAAAAGCATTAATGCATTGCATATTTATTTGATTTTATTTCTATTTTAGAAAATACAGTAATTTGAAAGGTCATGAAGAGAGAATCATCAAAGCCACTTCCTTTGATGTTTCACATTTTTGTGGATTTAAAAAAAAAAAGAAAATGCTATATTTAGGAACCTCTCCTGTTTCTAACAGGACGTGCATTTCTTTGTATTGCTTCATTTACACAATGAATGCATAATTGCTCCTCCTGCATCCCCCCTCCTCCTCCTTCTTTCATTCTCCTTCCCCCCCTCCCTTTTCTTTAAATGCTTTCATTTGCGGGGGGGGGGGGGGGGGGGGGGGGGGGGTGGGGTGTGGGGGTGGATAATAGAAGCGTAAAAAGAAAGAAAAAATAGGAGGGAGGAAGAAGAGGAAGAAGAAGGGGGGGGGGGTTGTAACGAGAAGAGCCCTAACTGGTGCCTCTTAATCACTTCTAGGTTTTAAATCATGATGATGCAGGAGTCGGCCACAGAGACAATAAGCAACAGTTCAATGAGTCAAAATGGAATGAGCACCCTAAGCAGCAGCCAATTAGAGGCTGGCAGTAGAGATGGGAGATCAAGCGCTGGTGACACGAGCAGTGAAGTAAGCACAGTCGAGCTGCTGCATCTGCAACAACAGCAGGTAAGTTGTGTTTCTCCCCCGTCTCCTCTCTCCTCCTCTCTCTCGCTCGCTTGCTCGCTCGCTCTCTCTCTCTCTCTCTCTCTCTCTCTCGCTCTCTCGCTCTCCCCTCCTCACTCTTGCACTCTGCTCTGCTCAGCGCTGTGGTTTGTCAGGCAGGGGAAGAAAAAAAAAATATGTAAAGGATTTTATTTTCAGTTGTTTGTTTGTGTTGTTTAACGGGGGAAAGGGGGAGAAAAGCTGTTTGTGTTGTTTAACGGGGGAAAGGGGGAGAAAAGCTGTTTGTGTTGTTTAACGGGGGAAAGGGGGAGAAAAGCTGTTTGTGTTGTGCTGGTAAATATTCTCATTAGCGTGAGGGGGGCTGACGGCAGCCTGCGCCTGGAGCTGTTGCCTGCAGTGTGTTTGGAATGTTTGGCAGTGACAGTTAAAGGCTGTGTTGTGTTGCTTTTGTGTTTTTTATTTTGTTTTTTAAAGCGGTGTCGTTTAGAGGAGAGGGCTCGTCGCAGCCTTGCCAGGGAGTGTGAGGGGAGTTAAAGTGTGTGTCAGTGAGAGAAAGTGAAGTGTGTGTGTGTGTTGGAGCATAATACGGTTGGGAAGTGTGTGTGCATGCGTGTGTGTGTGTCATGGCAGCGCTGTATCCACCAGAGGGCCTCCTCCTTCGGCTCACACACACAGAGGCTCGGACCACAGACTCCGCTGACCCTGTGACAATCATCCACAGTTTTCACTCACACCTCATTTAATTATTCCCTCTCTCCTTCAAGTCAATCACTTTTCTCCTGCACATTTTCTACCTTCAAATTCACATCCTATTCGCAGACCCCTCTCTTTATGCAGGGGATGTGTGTGTGTGTGTGTGTGTGTGTGTGTGGAGTGTGTAGGGGTGGTGGCCAAGGGGCAGGAGTTGTGAAAGTCAGTCGCCGGGCAGAGTAAAGGAGTCAAGTGTCTCTCGTGTCTTTTCACTGTGAATGATGGCTGTGACAGTTTGCCAAAAGAGCAGTGGGAGACGGGGTCAGAGGGTCCTGCTCCAGGGTGCTAGTGGTGGTATGGGGGGGGGGGGGGGGGGGGGGAAAGCCGCTAGTGGTGGGGGGGGGGGGGGGGGGGGGGGTTAATGCCGCGAGTTTTATAACGATGCGTGCCGTCCTTTCAGGCTGGATGGGAAATCTTTCATGCAAGAGTGTGTGTGTGTCTGTATGTGTGTGTGTGTGTGTGTGTGTTTATCCCTGTGTGCATCTATGGTCACAGCTGAAGCCTTGCGGGGGTCAGCTCGGCTAGGGCAACACAATAGATGCCGATATGTCGCTCTGTGTGTGTGTGTGTGTGTGTGTGTGTGTGTGTGTGTGTGTGTGTGAGCATGGTCTTGCAGCATCGCCTCCCTCCCATCCTCCTCACCTTTTCACCCCCTACATGCCCTTATTGCCTCCCAGCTCCCACCCACCCTCCATCCACAGTGCAACACCAGTGCGTCCTGCTGGTGGCTGCAGCGCATCAAAGAACTGTGGCCTCAACCCCCATTTATCACCACTCCACTACTCACACACACACACACACACACTCACACACACACTCACACACGCACACACACACACTCACACACACACACGCACACACACGTGATTGGGGTGGATTCCCTCGCGCTCTCTGCGATCACTGGTTCCCGTCTGAAGGTGTCGGTTCCCCGCTGCCTCAGATTACCACCACGAGCCTCTGTAGATCGGAGGAGATGAGGAGGATTGTGTTGTACCACAGGCGCTGACTGCAGGAGGCGCTATACTGCGTAAAAACACAAAATATTTATATTAGTGGAAGCCTCTAAACAAATGAGATTGTGACCTTTATTTCAGAGGAAATGAAATAAGATCCTGGAGTTAGAGATGTAATATCAGACTCATTTGAAGAGCCACGTGTGTGTGTGTGTGTGTGTGTGTTTGTTTGTGTTTAAGAATCAAAACCTTAGACGTCACGTCTTCATTTGGCTCCGAGAAGAGGTGATGGTGGGCGTGGGGGGTTGGCGGGATGTCAGCATTCACCTTGTAAAAAAAAAAGAAGCAGTCTGACCCGAGTCATTCTACCACGGAAAAAACCCAGAGCCAGACACATTGAAATGAGCAGTCCAGCTAACAGGTCTCTGGGGGCTTTTCCAAACAGGGGCCCTTCGCTCTTAACTTCACACACACTTCCTGTGGCGTGTGCTGCGCCGCTGCCTCCCTTTGCAGGGGGAGGATTTTCTTCCGCTCCTCTTTTAAAACGCATTTGTCAGCACATGCGCCCGTTTCCTTGCATTCAAGGGACGTGATGGTGATGAGGGCGGGTTGAACGACAGCTGGCGCCGTCGCGTGTGTCCATCCTTTTTTTCGCCTCTGTGCCGTAAAAATAAAATAAAAAATAAATCCAGTTCACACATACACTCCTGAGTGCATTTTGAAGGAAGGCTGTTGGGTTTAATTTCCCGCCCACATTTGGAATGACATTGAGTGGTCCGGTGGGTATAGAGGCTGGAGTCTCTCATCACGCTGCTGGGGGGATGATTAATAATAAGCACTGATGAATTCTCCACTGTCCCTGTGGGTTGCGCCATTACCCAGAAGCTCCAAAATACCACCTGCAGCTATAATTAGAAAACCTGGCGTCTTAGGGTCTCGACGCCTCCGATTCGGCCAAAGGCTTTTACAGGACACGCGTCAACGTGTGCGGCAGCGATTGCTCTCGTATTCAGATATATTGATAATTGAGTATTTTCCCCTCGTAAGTCACTTGTCTGACTCCAGTGTGAAAGTCACACGCGGCCTTATCCTGGAATCTGATTCACAACCCTTACGTCACAATTGAATTTCCAGTCCCCTAATTCCTGTCGGGGGTTTCGCCACCCCCGCCCCCAAGGTTGTCTAAATAGACCTAATTTGATTTGAGATCACAGATTAGATCGCCACTGTATCTGATTGCAATTTGCCAGCGACAGATATGTATCAGAGCTGATGATGAATGTTACACAACCCTAATTACTATGCGGGAATGATCACTGTAAAAGCCCCTTGTTCCAAAAAAAAGAGCAGAGAAATGTGCTGAGCTTATATATTCCCCATCATTTCATCATTGACCTCGGTCTGTTCTATGTTTTAATACCATATGTTGTACATGGAGGCCACGCATTGATCTTTGGATCCATACCATAATGTCCATAATGAGCCTGTTAGTTGATTACAGTGGTCTGTAGACTTAATCCTTCCAGGGTTATCAGTGGGATTGATGAGCCAATACTCTGGACTACTGCCCCCTCTAAATGGGCTCAGCGCCGCAGGAAGCGTATTGATATACAGAGCAAGATGGAGGCCGTGGCTTCTGCGTTGTGGTGAGGTCAGTGGATTTAACCGAAGACCTCTGGGGGACAATGTTCTGTTACTGCTACCCACAGACTGTTTATACAGATATGACTAATAACCTTTACACTAATTACAATACCCCATCAATGTTCTACCAACAGATCCCTTTACACACTGGACCTTTAAGCAAAGTGAACCAATCCCAAGCCCGTTTGAGTCAATTGGCTTCATTTAAAAAATGATTGTCATGATATTTCAAACTATATTTAGTTGTTGAGGGTTTTTTGCGATATCCATTGTTAAGTCGAACAAACATGTATTTTCTCCTGGACAGCGTGGGGTTAATGAGACTTAAGTTGACAGGTCATGTTGGTAAAGCGTTCGGCTCCTGAGGCTCATGATGCAGCAGAAGCGCAAACCAGCCACCGACCCCATTTTTTAAATGACTGCGGCGGCTTTGACAGGAGTTACAATAAGTGCGCCAAGGTGCCATCTTTCTTCTGCGCCCCCCCCCCCCCCCCCCCCCCCCCCCGCCCCCCCCCCCCCGCGCCCCCCCCCGTCGCTACACCAGCGCCAGGAAGTGGTCCAACTTGAGAGTGACAGCAATTAACCTGCCTCCCTCACTGTTTAGCTGGAGGAAATGGAAGGGGATGAGGAATGTGACAGCAAGTCATGGGTAATATTTAGGGTTTAGGGGCAAATGAAAATTTCAACCCCCCAAAAATATGAAAGTCATTAGGGAGAAAGTTACCCCACAGACAAAGGGCGGAATACGTGTGTGTGTGTGTGTGTGTGACTGACGTGAGCTCTTCACCCCCTCGTATAACAAGTCAAGTTTGTTGTTTAGTGTGTGTAAATAGTCCGTCTCTCTAAAACAACCACACACATCATCACCTCACACAAACAAGCCTCAAGCGCCTTATTCTCTCTGCCCTTCACCTGTCTTCCTGTCTTTCACTCAGTGTCTTCTATTTCCGCACACACACACACACACACACACACACACACACACACACACCCACACACCTAAGATGCAAATCTGTGCTTTGCCCTTGAGCATAATTTTAAGGCCTAATCACCCAGACTGTCCCTTTGGATGGAGAAAGAGTAGGGGGAGGGAGGGAGGGAGGGAGGCAGGGAGGCAGGGGAGGACGGTGTCTCTCATTTGCACCCTTACACAAAGAAGCTCATTAGCTTTATCTTTCAGGCCTGAGATTGCCCCACTCAAGTGTGTAAATAAGACACCAGGCTCGGGCCTGACGCATCAATCACCTCTCAGGACAGAGAGAGACCTCGGCTGGAATATGAGGGATTTCATTAAAGGAGCCTTTGCTGCTCATCATCATCACGTGTGCTGAGATAAGGGTGAACACACAGGAGGGGGAGGCAGCGTGTGGTGCGTGTCTTTCCCCCTGTCCCCCCACAATGGGCAGAAAACACCCCAACACCCAGGTATTAGTGGGGGGGGGGGGGGGGTATAATGGAAACGTGTCTCATTGAGAACATCTCGTGTCTTGTCTTATTTACAGTGAAAGCCGTCCCTTCTCTTTTATTTCAAACCTGACTTTTGGCAGACGGTCCCTGCAGAATAGAACATACAGGCGGTGACATATAGGCCTGTGCTTCCTCCCTCCACGATGACACCAAAGATATTGGGTGTGAATGACAGCACAGCTACTGTTTGCTCACTTTCTTCCCCCAGACAAAACACAGTATTATTCTATTATCTATCCAGACACCAGCCTCCTCCTCCTCCTCCTCCCCCCTCGTCTTTTTTCTCTCCCTCCCTCTGTCTCATTCTTCAGCTCCTTGAAACCTGGCCTGTCCATCTCTGTTTAAGACACATTACATGTGGCCTCCTGGAATTTACAGTGGCGCTCTCCCACTAACTCCATTTCGTGGCAGTTGTCCCCAGAGAGCGTGGCGAAATGTCAAGCTGCAAAAGGCTTGAAAGAGAGACGGGGAGAACGGGGACAGTATGAGAGGAAGTTGGGGAGGAGGGGGGAGGGGGGGAGATACCGAGAGTGAAATCTGCTGGAAATAAATGCTGATGGGTATTTTATGCTCAGGCGGTCGAGAGCGGCGTGGAGGGCAGAGCGGGGGCAGAGGGAGGCACAGGTAGAAACACAGCGCACCCGGTGTTTGTGTTTGTCTGAGTGAGTGCAGGCGATCAGATGCAGAGGTCACAGACTTTTTATTCCAACAAGAATTGAAATGTGCAGCACACACACACACACACACACACACACACACACACACATTACCACTTTAAAACCCAGAGAGCCGAACGGAAACACTTTGAATACGACCCCCAAGAATCGGAGAGTTTTCTGAAGAGCTAACTGAAACGTACGTTTCCTCGAGCAGATCCCACAGATTTCTTCGCAGGCGCAGTAAAGAACTGAAAAACCAAACATACTATCGTGTATCCCACAGTATATTTCACCTTTCCTCAGACTATTGCAGCAAATCTCAATGAATTTCATCAGTCACTTGCATATTCTCCATTCAGATAAACACATGCACGTGTCTCATCCAGGCCTGAAGGTGCAGTAACCACATGAATCTAGACCTAGACGTCTCATCTCGTGTAAAAGATGTATACGTGCATGTGTCGCATCTGCCCTTAAAGGTACATACACACACTAGATACATCTGTTCTTATGGATGTATGTACATGCATACTTTGCGTTGGGTTTGAAAGACACATACATGTTGCAGCTGGTCGTAAAGGGATGTGTATGCACGTGTTGTTACCTGGTCTGACAGGACACATGCGCTTGTCTTACGTCAGTTTGAACCGATGTGAACTTATATCTCTGAATCTGAGACTTAAAGGTCAACACACACTTATTTTGCATCATGTAAAGATACACACACACTGTATCAGCCCTGCTCTGGTACATGTATCACATGAGTAGAACAGGAGTGAGTTGATACTGGGCCGGCTCCCATCGTCCTCCTCTGCCCCTGCAGCGCATTAGCCCCGTGATAAAGGAAGTGGGCCGGGGTGACCCACCTCAGTGTAAATAAGAGGCAGTTATCCAGTGGCACACACAGTGACCAATGGGTGCCGCCGTCCTCCAGCCGGCCCTGTAGCGCCGACTGGGATCAATGGCTACTTCACAACTCATTTCCTTTTACGCTTCCCTAACTGCCCCCGCTCCCGCTCTGGATCTATACGTCCACTCACACGAGCACAAACATACACACACACACACACACACACACACACTCTCTAAAGGACCTGAGCGATGGCTTCAGCTCAATACCCCTCGGTGATAATTTATTGGCGATCTGCCTCCGTGGTGAATGGAGCATCATCTTGCGCAGCCTCACACAGCAGAAACAGGCTTTCTGTCATTGTTTGTTGCCCCCCCCCCCGTCGTTGCCTCAAACAGCACCAGTCATTAACATGGCTGCTGGAGTGTCACTGGCACACGGCCTGAATACATACATGTAAATGCCTCTGTTTTGCGCCTAATGTGGAGTTAAGAGGAGGACGTGTGAGGCGGCGCAGTGTTTTCCGATGCGCACGAGGTAACGCATTGCTGCCTGCTTTCCTGTAAATGGTCCCCCTCTCCAAACCCCCCACTGCCCCCTCCCCCCGAAGAAAAGCCAAGTAGCTTATAGTCATTTGATAGGCCACGACACCGCTATCCATTTAACAGAGCTTAAAAATCCTACATATGCATATGCCAGGGTGTCTTAAGCTGACAACCAAAGGACAGGATTTGCTAGAAGGCAGCTTTGGAGTGTTGTGAATTTAACAAGCATGTCTAGTATTACAGTTCCTCTCCGCTTTAGCCATGAATAGTAACAAATCAGAGTGTGAGACGCCTGCCCGGTGGTTTGTTGTGCGCACCCCATCACCTCCCCTCCTCTAACTAATATGAAAACCACTTCAAATCTGGTTAAGAAGACAACGAGCAGCATCTTTAATGTCAGCGCTGACACGTCCCAGGTATCATATTTTCTGTGTGGGTTTGTTAACAGCCCTCCGCTCGCCCCGATTACCTTCATCCCATGACCCATTTTTTCCCCTGGAATGCATAAACGGCTCCAAGTTGTTTGTAGTTTGCGACGCTGGCTGGCTGCGAGGGGAGACGCGCTCTGCGGCGTAGCCTCCAAACACCGTATACATATGTAAGAGAGAGAGGCCGGGGCTTTTCATACAAATGCAGTAAATAAGCTGCGGCCGTGGGGAATGGGAGGCTCCGCGCAGACCACGCTGACTGACATGTCACTTAGCGCCGGCTTTGGCTCTTCACTGCAGCTTTAGAAGTGAAGCTGCTGGGATTTTACAGTGTATCAGTCAAGGTCAGGTCCTCCACTCACTGTCAAGGTGGACTGACGTCTCTATCATATCCATCTTTACCATGGTAACGGAGGCGCAAGTCTCCTCCGGACTCGGACCCCTGGACTTTGGTGTGGCTCCGGTTGAAAGGCCCCTCGAGCCTCTTTAAGTAGTTTAATGATGCTGTACCCTTTCAAACTGAAGGTTTGGTCGACATTGTGTCAAATAAAGGACGAAACTCTCAGTAACTTAAAGGTGCAGTGTGAAAGATTTCAGTCATTTTTTTGTCACTTCTATCGATAGAAAAATAATTACACAACAATTATTTATAGACATTTTACATCACCCTAACCTTGGCCCTTTAATGTACATTTACACCAGGAGCGAGTCCACCCTGTGGGAGCCGCCATGTTTTTGGCTGAGGTGATGGATACAATAGGCAACTTCACCAGTAGATTTCACCAAACCGTGCACCCTGCGCCTTTAAGACGAGGGGATTCCCAGGAACAGATCATTGCAGCTTCATGTGGGTTAAACCCAATACAGACCTGGTATTGCCCCACAGATTCTCTCTGATGCCCCGACCTGGCGTTTGCATGATCCTGAGAGTCATCTCTCTCTCGCAAGCGCAATAAACAGTCTGGCGTGTGAGACAAATGCCCCAATCAGCCACGTCCTGCGCTTGGTTAGTCTGAGTATTTACGTTGGGCCGGCACAGAGAACAAGATGTTGTCTCATCTGAGGGCTAATGATGGAGGTCAGAGATAGACTGGCGCCTCTCCTCCGCTGCAGCCCGCCTGCCATTCCTCATCAGGAGCCCAACGCCGCTTATTTACCTCTGCGCCGGCTGACTTCACTCGCGTGGAGCCATCGGCGACAGCTCTGGAAATCTGCTCGTGTTCCACCTCGATAAAAAAGCAGCGGCGCCCGCGAGCATATGCAGAACATGCTTTGCGGGCGGGCGGGGCACTTCAAGCTCGACTAGACACTAAGCTGATATTGTTTTCACGCTTGAGCCCGCCGCCCCGGATCTTCCAATGGAAACCCCCCAGATTTGATTGTTTCTGCATATGCATTTATCAGACGTTTACAAGATAAATATACATTAGGCAGGTGGCCTGACCATGCGTGGTATTATTTCACTGCGCCGTTCTCCTCCGTCACCTGTTTGGACTTCATCATCCATTTCGCCGCGAACCCTCCATCATCATCATTTGCTCAAAACTTCAAATGGATTTGGGTTTGTCAGAAATTCTGTCACAGTGAGGAAACACAGAAGTTTTGAAAGTGTGAATAGTGAAACCCGTGATAAATCAATGCAAATTGCCTGTTTTTGCTCCTTCCACTCTCTTTGTGTCAGTGACTCGCATTCACAAGTCGCCGTCTCCACACTTACGTATAAAACACCCCCTCTCGGCTCAGCCCGTAATTTTGTAATTCCTCCGCCACAGCCCTTAAATGATATGTCATTTATCTTTCATACAAATTTTTCAACTAGCCTTTTTATTTTTTATTTTTTTACCGGCTGTAATTGTTCTGTCCTTGTATGGAGTGCTGTGAAGGGAGTGATCATGCTTTTGGCACATTTATCAAAGCCCGAGGAAAGAAAAAAAAAGAAAAAGAAGAAATGCGGAAAAAGGAGGCCCGCCGTTTTCTGACATAGCCGAACTAAGTGTGCAACAGAGTGATAAATTTTCTTGTTAGGAGAAATTACATCCGCTAACTTGAGCTACTTTAGCATGAAATTGAAAAAGAAGCATTTCTCGCGCATTTCCATTCTTGATTCAATGAAAGATGTAGATTGGCCCTTTGGAGGAGGCGGCGGATGAGAGTGAAACTAAAGAAGTATGACTCCGCCTGCTCTGGGAAGCGTGATATAGGAGGCTGTTGGGAAAAGCGTTGTTTGTGGAAGGCGAGCTTCAGTTCCAGATTAAAGACTAAATTGTGTAACACCTCTCTTTCCGCTTGGATGTGTCCAATGCTGATGCATTCCCACACAAAACATACCATCCCTCTCCTTATCACAGAAGAGCCCTGATAACTCCCCAATTTGCAAACAGCCAAACACACATTTCCTGGTTGGTGGGCGGGGCTGTCGGCCTGGAACAGCTGATTGATAGATGCTGCCTGTCAGAGAGAAAGGCAGATAACTATATCTTCTTCAGCTGCTTAAAGGTCAAACGCACGTCGCTGTAATTGGAATATTCAACCGCTAAGGTGCAAGGAGGTGGGAAGGAAGAGGGGGGGGGACTGAGTGTGATCTATTGCCCCCCCCCCCTCCACAGACAGATGTAGTGGGCTATTTATTGAGTTGATCTTTGGGGGGAGGTGGTGTGATCATTGAGATACATCACTGTGAATGGAGCGCAGTCACATCAACTTTGATCAACTCTTCCATGTTTAAGGGCGTGGCCTCAGAACTGAAGACCTCCGGGTGGTCTCAGCGACGGACACGCCCACTCTGCACTGAACCTCTGCAGAGACAGACAGACACTCGTTCTATTGACCTGCAGCTGCTCCGCCCCCCAGGACGGAGTCATGCACCAAACAGATATTCAGGCTCTGGTTGCAGGCGTCAACACACAGGCACAGAGCTGGGGGGGGGGGGGGGGGGCCCAGAGGGAGGGCAGAGTGACTGTGAATTGAAGACCAACAGCAAAATAACCAAATCTATATTCAAAAAATCATCTTGTAGAGATGAAACATGGCTCTTAACGAAACCTGGCTCTTAATGACACATGGCTCTTAATGACCGGCCTGGATGTTGAAGGTCAAATCCCTCTGTGGAATCAGCCCTTTCTTCTGTCTGTGCGTCAGTGACCTGCTCCATCACTTGTCGCCCACTTGGAAGATGTACATTTGCATGCGCACACATCCGCCCTGTGTGAGCAGCGTCTCCTTGACTTCATCGTGGTAATTCAGTGCATAAAAGCGCAGCAGCAGCAGCAGCAGCAGCAGCAGCAGCAGCAGCAGCAGCAGCCTCCTTGTTTATTCCTAATGATTGCTTTGTGTTCCTGTGTAGGCGTTGTACTGTATACACTCTGTGTGTGCGTTTCCCAGCATGCAGTAGCAGCAGCCAGGGCTTACCCGACCTTTTTTTAATTTTTTTTATTTGCCCGCCTTTGTTTGTTTGTTTGTACACGTGCCTTTTTTTCTCTTTCTGCACACCGCACACGTGCACACGTTTGTGTCGGCACATTGATCCTTTCAACCGCAATCTATTGATATTGGCGTTCAGCACAAATCCAGACGGGCGGCTGCTGGCTCTCCGGTGCCAAAGTCAGATTACCGCTCGCCCCCGGCCATGTCTTTTGGAGAGGGAGCCCCTTAATACGGCCCCGTCAACAAAAGACAGGTGGAAAACAACTTCATTCGGTCTGATCCTCTGACAAGATGGATGGGAAACCACAGCCCGCAGACGCTGAATCCAAATGTTACATTTGACATCTCTCCTATTTTACCTTATATCAGGATCGCCGGAGGACGAGTCGTCCGTCTTTATTCACGCGTCTTTGATTTCACAGATTTCCTTATTAGCAGACGTTTCCCCCAGTGCCGCAATTCCAGTTGCTTTGTTTCCCCCCACTAGTCTCGGCTTTCCAAATGAGCCACGTCCGGCTCCAACGCCACATTTCACCCCAGGTATTCATCCAGCTGTTTTGACCTCCGCTCGCATGGAACTGTGAAAAGGAGAAGGATCATAATCACCTGAAGAGCAAATCAAGCGCCTCAGTGGAGAGAGAGAGTGTCACACTGAGAGAACGCGTCTGTTTGTGTGTTTAGTTCTTATTGTACGTGCGGGGGGCAGAGTCCAACACTCGCGCCAGCTTTTGCTAAGAGAGCACTTGACCTCTCCCTCATGGACACATGAACTGTCCAACACACACACACACACACACACACACCTTCTCTCCTGTCCGTCTCTATTCTCCCTCCTCTGTCTTCTTGTGATAGTACTGTGGAGCTCTCTCTAAAGGACTTCCCTGAGAACAGAGGGAGATAAAAAAGAGAAAGAATGGGCGCGCTGTCACCTTATCTGAACGCAGCACTACAGCGCAGGTCATTGTAGCCCTGCTGAAGCCACCGGCGCAGGCAGAGCAAAGGAAGCAGGTGCATTGTGGGGGTAAATTGGATTCCGTAGGTAATGAAGCGTGGAGGAAGAAGATGCGCCTCCACCGCAGCGGACGGGAGACGGTTTTTGAAGAATGCACATCTGGATTCCAGTTGAGTCTCCAACTTTCAGAGCTGATAAAAAAAAACAGTATTTTCAAGAAGACAAAGTGGTCTTCGTTTCTCCTGGAGCAGATAGATCCTCGTGTTTGCACAGAGCAGCAGGAGGTGGTCGGGACGCGAGCGAGCGTTAGCGGTTAGCGCCCACCGTCGGCAGGCTGCGGCCCCTGTTATTGCTGGCACGTGGCCTCCCCCCGCAGACACACATATTAGTGCATGCGCACATATATATGTATATACGTACATGTGCACTTTTCTTCAACTCTCTAGATCGCAGACGTAAACATGCGCGATGGGCAAAACAGACCTGCGTTTCGTCTTCGTTAGAATAAAAAAATAAGTGCGAGGTTACACAATACAGCCAGACGCCTCCTCCTCCTCCTCCCTCCTTCACTCTACACCCCACCACTCTCTCTCTCCCTCTCTCTCCCCTATACAAGCACTCCTTCCTGGGGTAGCAGCGAGCAAATTCATCTTGTCAATCCTCCCGGGAGGGTGTAGCTATGCAGCCTCTGTTTACTGTGGCAGAAAGTTAATATAAATTTTCATCAGTGGGGGAAGTTTACACATATGATTCTATTTGTCCTTCATTATTAGCACCTGAGTCTGGGGCCGGGCGGCATAATTGTCTACAGACACAGGCCAAATAGATGCAAGGGGAAGGCAAATAAGCACAGCCCCAAAAATAATTTGATGCTTGTGTGTTACAATCCCTCCACCCTAGGAATTTTTAATCTAGAGAATCAATAAACAAGGGTGGGAGACGTGTTTGTGTGTGTGTGTGAGAGAGAGAGAGGAAATGAATAATGTGATTTGAGTGTGCGCAGCCAAGAGGGGAGGAGGGAGGTAAGGTGAGAGAGAGAGAGAGAGAGAGAGAGAGAGAGAATTCAAAGGAGTTTGCTAGAGATCAATATGGAGAGAGAAAAGAGGCCAAGACAACAAATGAAGACAAGTGTATTTTCACTTTTTGGATAAAGACAGAGGGAGCTGAAGTCGCTGAGAGTACAGACACACACACACACACACACACACACACACACACACACAGATAGCAGAGCAGAGCAGGGACACAGGAGCCCATTGTTCTCCTGGATGGTTTTACCTCAGCTCCCGTGGTCCGAGCAGATTCTCCATGGACCCCCCCCCCCCTCCTCCGTCCTCTCTCTCTCTCTCTCTCTCTCTCTCTCTCTCTCTTTTCTTCTCCCCCTCCCTTGTTCACTGCAGACTGTTGATTTATTGAGTCATACATTCAAATGCTCATTACTCCCACATACTTTCCAAATTCTTATTTTTCTCCCTCATTGCTCTCACTCTCACTCTTTCTTTCACTCCAGTTTCACATGAAAGCTCCATGTGAGGAGGTCTCTGGTGGGACTCGGGGTTCCCCCCCCTCCCCACCCTCCAATCCCCCGTCCTCCTCCGTCCTCTCTCTCTCTCTCTCTCTCTCTCTCTCTTTTCTTCTCCCCCTCCCTTGTTCATTGCAGACTGTTGATTTATTGAGTCATACATTCAAATGCTCATTACTCCCACATACTTTCCAAATTCTTATTTTTCTCCCTCGTTGCTCTCACTCTCACTCTTTCTTTCACTCCAGTTTCACATGAAAGCTCCATGTGAGGAGGTCTCTGGTGGGACTCGGGGTTCCCCCCACTTGCCACCATCCCATTGTAGTTATTGAACGATCCAGAAAGGGTCAACTAGAGAGGCAACCGAATGATGTCTTATAAACTTGTCCGTTAATCGAATAGAAATCAATTCCAAAGCCCAAGTTATGCATGAAATGACTCCATAAAACAGCCTGTCGAGCACATGGAGTCGTAAAATGTCAGCTTCTCATTCCTTGAATAGCTGGATTTCATTGTTAATCAGTGATTTCCCCCCAAATTCTAACAAGTTTGAAAGAAAAATGGAAAATGAGAGAACAAAATGAGCAGTTTGCTGGTTAGAACGCTGAAAAGGAAACCCACAGTGATGTCACACTTAGTTTTAAAGGCGCACACATACAGATGTGACATTAATGGTTTAAGCAAAAGTTTCCCATGTACTTCAACTTTCAGCAAAATAATAAATCCCATATCGTCCCATTGCAGAAAGGCTTTTGGATAATTTGTGCGATTGCCATTTTTTATTTCTGCATCTCCTCCTCCTCCTCCTCCTCCTCTGCATCTGCGACTGCAGTCAAGGAGTCATTATTTTTTATTCTCCCTTTTCAAGTGCTCGACCATGCAAAGGTGACTCAACCCACATGTGCATTACGGCGCTGAGGCAGCATGGGAACCCGGTGCGCAGGCTGCAGCTCTGACCTTTACGGAGGACGGGAGACTTTCTCCTCCTGCGTCTGCGTCACTCGGTCTGATGACGAGCTGGATTCCTTTCCCAGCCCGGTGTTTTTAAAGCCCCCCAAAGAGATCATCTGGAATCAACACATGCGTTTCTGTCTCCACGCGTTACGTCTGCTCCTTTGTTGTCGTTGCCGGACGAAGCAGCGCTGCTCTTTGCTCCGCCGCCGTTAGAATAACACCCTGGACCTTCTCTGCCCACACTTTGCTGGGTTTTCCCAAAACCCGCCTCTTGCACACATGCACCCATTGTGTCTTATCCTTCACCCTGCTCTCCTCCTGCTCCTGCTCCTCCTCTCCCTCCTCCTCCTCCTCCTCCTCCTCCCGTTTGTCTACCCTCTCCAGTCAACCCCTCCAAATCCGTCTCCATCCATCCATCTTTGCACAATCCACTTATATAAGACGATAGGGTGTAAATATTTTGCTGTGTTGTGTCGGCGTATATCCAGCTTCCCCTTTCCACTGCCGCCGCCGCCGCCGCCATGCGGCCTCAGTCCAATCAGCCATGTTTGTTTGTTCAGCTTTAAACTGTTTGCGCCTTGTTTTCCGTGCTGTTTGCCCCCCCCCCCTCTCCCACCCTCCCACTCTCCCACCCACCGCACAAGTGTGATAATGTCACACTTTTTCTTTTGGGCCTCTTTTTTGTTTGTATTTTCAGGAAGCAACGATAGATTAGGTAGGTGCTGCAATGCTGTGTGTGTGTGTGTGTGTGTGTGTGTGTGTGTGTGTGTGTGTGTGTGTGTGTGTGTGTGTGTGTGTGTGT